>JAOEHX010056062.1:13227-27674 GCA_025448015.1 Bolborhynchus lineola
TTTTTTTTTTTTTTTTTTTTTTTTTTCCCTGATTGTTATCTTTACTCCAGAAACAGGAAGGTCTGTGTGTCTTCATGTAGTAGCAACCAGGTCTCTGAAGGACTGGATCTGAGCACTGTGCCTCATGGGAGATAGGATATCTCCCCTAGTTCTGGAAAGTAAATTTGCTGTAGTCTTTTCCTAATACATAGGATGCTAGGAGGTAAGTAGGACGTATCTTCATGAACAGGCCTGCAGAGGAAAGCTTTGTGAGTACTTTATAATAAAAATATGCTCATTCAGTCAAAGAAGATCTGTTTTGAATCTCTCTTTCAAGTCTGAGTGATATGAATTTCTATCTTGCTGTTTTAGAAGAGTATTCAACTATTAGGCTATACGTAATGTTGGTACAGAGTGAACTGTGCACTGTATGTGGGAGTTGACTAGATCAGGAGGAGATAGGCAAATGGAGAGAGCTTGATTTGATAATCCAGTAGTTGTTAAGAGACACAGCATACACCCTCGTGGGGAAGGCGAGGCTTTCACAAATGCCTGCAGTACACCATTGTATTTTTTTAAGGAATTAATATGTATAGGTAGTCTAGATTTACATTTTTAATGTGTTTGATGTGATTGCCAAATAGCTACCTGTGCAGCCAGGAGCCTTGATAAACTTACTTTAACCTCTTGTAGTACAAAAAACTTGGAGCACAGAGGAGAACATTGCATATCTCTGCCTGCCAAACAGATCCTTGGCAAACTACACCTTGAACAATTCTGATTTGTTTCCATTTAATTAATGAACACTTTCCTGCTTTGTGATTATTGTCCTTGCCTGAAGTTGTTCCTTTGTAGGGATGAATAAATAGTTCTTGACATTAGTTTCTACTTGTTCAGTGATTTTTCACACCATCAGAGATCTGTAATTTGTCCTTGCTGTTAGTCCCTTCTAATTATGCCTCATCTTTTTTTCTTTATTTTTGATTTCCTTCTTTCTGAATGATTTTTGTTTTGTCCTTCACAGTTTTTAAAAAAAGAGAAAACAGTCTTATCACTGGTTTTCCTTTATTGCTGGTACAAATATCTTTCATCTTTTTTCTTTGTCATGGAACATGTTTTCTTGAAGTAGGAGGTCTCTTCTCTCCTCATTCTAATACCTTTTTCAGGAGCTGCTTGTGACATATAAATATAAGATAGGAAGAGCGGAATTATCACAGACATTTTCTGAATACAGGAGAGAAATATTCTTCTCATTCTCCCATTTTGCCGTGAATTTTACATCCACACCTCTGTTACTTTCCTTTGAATGTTTTCTGTGAAGTTAGATTTGTAAGACCTTTGACATGTGGTCTTGAGTCTGGTGTGGAGGCTTTCAACTCAGCACGTGATTTACTTGACTCTTAAATTTGAATAATAACAAAGAGAGTAGTGGGACCTCTGCATTGGCTGGAGCAAGTTTCTGGGGATTGCTCAGTGAGTGGTTGCCAACAGCGGGCAGAACTCTGCAGTGTTTTCCATTTGTAAATTATCAATAAATGACTACCACATTTAATAGATAAGTTATTCACAAAGAAAACAGCAGGTTCTAATAATCTCCACAGTAGATCTTCCTGGCATTCAGCATACTTACTGACTAATACAAAATTATTGCCTTGGCATATGCCGTGCTATCCTATGAATTTCACAAGTACAACACTATCTTGTAATAGCTGTTATCCACAAGAAAATACAAACCAGCCACCTTTTTGGTAGCTGGTGCTTTAAACTCTGCGTCATCATAGATAACTTGCATAACAGATAACCCTCTGTCTGTATACATTATTGTAAGGGTAATGTACCCTGGTTTGCCTCTCCAGTTGCACTACGTCGTCCGAAGCAAATTGTCAGTGTGGCATTCACAGCTGCTCTCTGTGTGTTGCCATAAATGATAGATGAGTACAACATTCTCTAGTTTTGAGTGCAATGCAAGTTCAGTATTTCTGGACTTGTTTGCACTTCCCTTTGATAACTGTGGAGATATTACTGAGGTGGTGAATTTGTTCAAATAAAAAAGATAAGATAGCACTCCCAGCTGGAGCTTTCTTTTACACTAGATGTGAATGTTTGAATGTGAGTGCATTGGTATGTTTTGTGTAGTCTGTGCACATAATTCATTTCTCTTTACTCTGAATGTAGTATTTTAGAGTAGCAGGGAAAGTAAAAGCAAAACTTCTTTGAATGAGTGTAGTTGTTTTTTGTGGTAATGTGACCAGCTCAGTGCCAAAGAGTGGCAGAGAGCAGACTCCTGGACATTTACAGCTTCAGTGAGACGAAAAGAGGTAACATTAAATAAATGTGTGTACCGTGTATACTTTCTGTTCAGGGCTGATTGCAGTTTTCATGATACTGAGATACTGTGAAAAATTAATAGGAAAGAATAGTTGTGAATTCTCTGAAGCAACATTTGTCTGAACATCTTCAAATCTTACGGAGCTGATTCAAAATCTAAAGATCACCTCTCTTTCTAGAGTGGAATTTAAGCCCTTACTGGGTCTGTACAATTTGCTGCTGAGGTCTGAATTGTCCATTTTGAGCCCATCTCCTTTTGGGAACAAGCTTTTTGTTCCTTGTATATTCTAACAGATTGCAGAGCTACAGTGGCAGTTTGAAGTATAATTTATCTTTTTGACTAAATGTGTCTTTAGAAGAGATACAGCAGTTGAGATCGGATACACGAGATTTGTCAGCGCAAACCATTTGAGTTCACTCAAATATTATGGAGTGATTAGACAAGAATTCCTGTTTTGTGAGACACAAAAATTAATATACTTTAAAAAACCCACTGATCATATTAGGGTAATAGAATACAGCTTTTAATTCAGCAGTTTCTTTGAGGAAATGTTTTTGGAGGCCTTCATGAGAGATTAGCCTCATCTCCCCTGAGTTTTAACTTGTAGGTGCTTATCAGTGAGGAAGCCGTGGATGCAGCTGCAGGAGTGTTCACTCTTCCATCAGGAGAGCATCTTTCAGGTGAATGTGCCTGTCACCCATAGTGTGCTGTAATTAACTTTATGGGATAGCCTTGGAGTACATGAAGTGGTATCAAAAATTAGACATGAAGATCTAGTGATTGTTCTGTTACTGTGGATCATCCTGCATTTCTCCATTGCTTTACAGAATCTTTCTTTTTTTTTTTTTTTTTTTTTCCTAAAATGGTATTTCTGGTGTTTATGGTGAGAGGTTTGCTGACAAAGGAATGCAGTCTTCTTTTGAAGACTGAAATATATTTAGGTCTTTGTTAGGGAAGTTTTTTTACCACTTCCAAATCTAAGGTTAGTAGTTGGTAACATCTTCGAAGTATGTGGACGAGGTCATGTGCCTTTTAATAAAGTCCGTTGCATGAGGAGAACAAAGCATGAGAAGTAACTGTTTCTAGTCTAATGCGTGGTCTGGTCTGCAAAGAAAAAGGTCATGTCTTAACTATGGAATTGCAAGACCAAACAAAATCAGTATGATTTTTTTTAATATTTATTTCTAAAGGTATAGTGGATTTTGAGTACAGTGGTTTTAATATAATTTATTGCTTTGCTTTCATAATTATTAGAAATTTCTTTTTTCATTCCTAATTTTAATTACAAATTTTAGTTAGTTAAGCCTCACTTTAGTAATTATCTGTGTATAATTCAAACCCATCTTTGTAAATGTTACTGTGATCTTTTTGAAAATATGTGGATTAAAACATTTCTATAGCCATCTCAGGTGATGTCATGAAATGTTGGAATTTGAAATGGAGGTCTGACAAATGAACTGAAACTTTAAGGAAACAGTTCTCTCACCTTAATGTTATTCCTTAGCATTTTTGTTGCAAAGCCATAGTGAAAACTCCAAGCATGTGTATGCTCTGCTTGGAAAGTTGGGTTTTTTTAATCTGATGATATCCTCTCAGTCTCTATTTTCAATAATTCTTTCAATTTAATTTCAGTTTAATTCTTATGAACTGTCATTATTTTTTCTTTTTCTTTAAGAATTTTTTTTTTTTTTTTTGTTAAAAAGGGGTGAGGAGAGAGAGGCACCAAACTACTGTTTATGTGTATAAAATGCAAAATGAACAGAAGGCAGCTGGACTCTCCATTAATCTGTTCTTCCTTTAAATTTATTACTTCTCCCAAAATCAGGAGACTGAAGTCTTATAATTTTTACCTTGCATAAGCATCATTGCATAAATCTAAGCATGATGAGACCTGAAGTTTGGTTTCATACTACTATTGTGGTTAAAGCCGAAGTCTGCTTTGCTTTGACAATAGTTTCTGGTCTGTGGCAGGGTAATTGAGAAGACAGGATTTGTAGATCGAAAAGTTGATCTTTTTACAGATCTGCTGGCTTGATAGTTAATTGCATGCTAAATGAAGCCCACCAAGCTTTATTGAGTGCTTCCTACATCAGTTCTGTATCTCGCATATGAACTGGAACCTTAGAAAGATATTGAGTCATACTTTAAAGGTTTCAAAGTGAGAGGCAGTCTACAGCAGCCTTCACTATTATTTACTCTTACTATCAAAAATTTATACATTAGCTCACATTTATTTGCGTACAAGTTTTAGTCTATGAGGTTTTCTGTTACTTTTTTTTTTTTTTTTTTGTTAGTTATAAGTAATCCACAGTCAGAAATCTTAACCTTTGTGCAAATGAACTCTTGTGGTTCCTCAGAAATAAAATAAGGTGCCAATTGTTTCTCTT
Organism: Bolborhynchus lineola; assembly: GCA_025448015.1. NCBI lineage: Eukaryota > Metazoa > Chordata > Aves > Psittaciformes > Psittacidae > Bolborhynchus > Bolborhynchus lineola. The sequence goes on from JAOEHX010056062.1 coordinate 17,923, forward strand.
GCTAGCAATTTTTATTGCAGCCAAGGCTTTAAACCTCTAAAATAAGCACTGACAGGGGAGAAATAGTAAGAGTTATACTAATAGCATATTTGGATTTTTGTGTGAGTTGACTGCTTGTCACTTGAAAAAAATTACTAATTGCCATTATCATCATCCCATGTCTTCATATTTTGAACCAAACAAAATTCTGATGGGAATAGAGCAGAGCTGAATTTCATCAGAAGTCACCTGCAACATGTTAGTATATTCATACATAAATTCTCAGGCAAATCTTGTCTCAGTTTCATGCCTGGAGTCTCACTGACCCTGCAGTCAGAAAACGAGCTGAGTATTAGAAATCACATGTTGAACACACAATCAAAACTGTTCCTCAGCTGTTTATAATATGAATGAGGTAATTTGCGGATGATGGGTATTCAAAAAGAGAGATGAGTGTTTTGTGGAGACATTTTGCTTTTTTTCCTAAGATTTATGTTTCTTTCCATTGAGAAAAATTGGCTGAAATCAGCAATAATATTAATTAGCATTAGTTACAAAGAGTAACAATTTAAGTTGTGCCATTGGTATTTTAACCTTACTGTGCTATTGCATGAGTATTTCATCACTGATGAATTTGATCTATAATTCAGTGGAAGGCAAAGTCACTTATAGTTCACTTATGCAGTTTTTTTGCTGGAATCTGCCTCTTGCTCAGAACTTAAATAAACTTGAGAGGCAGATGAAAAAGGGACACTGATTGCAAGCTATTTCTCTTTGTTCAGGGTGAAGGTAAAAAGTCTCTCCTGATCTCCACTGGTGGAAGGTGTGAGGAGTGGCTAAAGCCAAAGACAAGGGTTGTTCCCCTTCCAGGTGATCCAGCAAGTTCTGGAGCAGCTAAGGAAGTTGTGGTGAGTAGACTGCTCAGTGACTCAGTGCTTCTTAGTGGCAGAGTTAACCTGATTTGGAGTACTCAACTGTGAGTGTGCAAGTAACACAACAGCCTTCTGAGGTCACCTATTTGTAATCATCAAGACTTGCTTCAGTGGATATTCTTTAAAAACAGTTGTGGAAATGATTGTTAAAAAGAAGCCAGTTAAATCCTCTGCCATGACTGATCTAACTGATACCTAGAACCAGAGCTTTCCAGTCTCTCTTATCAGTGAATAATTCATATCCTTTGAGTGAAAACCTTAACAAAACTAAACCAAGATGTGCAAATATCTGTCTTAAGACCTTAACAGCTCATCTTTTGGATAAGACTATTATAAAGTCATTTGGAGGAAGAAGCTCATACATAAAAATGAATGTTGCCATGCAACAAGTACTAAAGAAAGAACCACATGATTTAAGCCTTAACTAATTTTCCATAGCAGCTGGGGAATGTTCAGGAATAAGGAAATTCAGGAGCACCAGTGTTAATTAAGTCTCATTTGCTAGAAATCTGTGGCTTGTATTTGATGACTTTGATGTCTCGGGGGGTATAAAGTCCAACTGATAACTTTTTCATGATTGTAAAATGTGAGGGTGTGCTCTCCCATGAAGCTTCCTTAGCATCTGATAAATATGTGTGTAGGATAAGTTGAACACATGCACTTGTATTGCATATGTGCTTATTTTCTCTAACTTTGTTGGACCTTATATGAGGTCTTCAACACCTCTGTTCAGTTTGTGTTATTATCTTGTAATGAGACCTACAAAAGCAGATAACCTGAAGTCATGTGCAGAGTTTGGGCTCCATATGGTTAAAAAAAAGCCAGCATAAGGGCTGGTGTTTGCAAGAGGATGTAGCTGAATGGAGATTTATAAGTGCTGGTGTAATATCAACTAAAAATAATACCTGTAATGTTTACCTTTGGTGGCATAATCCTCTGCTTCTCTGATTCATTAGAACTAATTTGCCAGGCTGTGGTGTGTTATATAGAGATTGAAACTGTAGAGAAATTGAAGAGATTTCAAAACACAGAAATTAAACTTGTTACTTTATTAAGTAATAAATAATTAAACCAGTTACTATGCTGTGATTCAGTTCCCTGTAGATAAAACTTGAAGTATGCAGTTGTTGGAAGGAAAGCAAAATGGAGCCTGTTGGTGGAAGTCTCAAATATTTTGGTGAGTTCATGGCCATAAAAGCGTGTAAGTATAAACATAAATACCTTTCTTTCAGCTATACATACATTCCCAGCTTTTTTTAAACTCCCACAGTCAGTTTCTGAAGCCTGCATGACCAGTATGGTCCTATTGTTTCCCCAGGAAATTGATTTAGTAGATGTAAATGAGATTCTGGATATTGGTGGCATTCAGTAGGAAATATTATTTCAATTAGATCTTCCTGTGGCATGTTGTTTTTCTCATTGAAGGAATTAATCTTTACTTCACAGAATAGAAATGATTAAGAAGGGCTGAGTTCTTTCCAAGCTGCTGAAATGATTGCTAATTTTTGAGTGCTTTTCAAATGATCCATGAAAAAGATGAACATAAAGGTTAGCAAGCTATGCTCCATGGCTGTGATGCAAAGGGCAGGTTTCTAGTCTAGCAGGTGCTGAAGCAAGTAGAGACATCCCATTTCAGAAGCTGACACAATTATGGATTAGGTAAGATTAGAGAACATTCAGTTCATTTCTCTATTTCTCTCTCCTGTCCCACCACAATCGCCTTTGCCAGTTGTTACAAAAACTCACTGTTTCTGAGTGAGTGGTAAAAGTACCTCTGTTTGAATTCAGATAGCAGTGGATAGAAGCTGACTGAGTCACTATTGCTTTTGACCTTCACTACAACTTTAAGCCTTGGAAGTAGTTTATATCTTTAAAGGATTTTTATGTTTGCTGTCACCAAACATGATGCTTGGTTGCTGAAAAAGGATAGAAACTGTGCTTCCTTATCTTACACAGCAGGAAACAATATTAGCCCTGATAACACACCCACTTGCATTGCTATCTTTTTTGGTATCAAATTTTGCTCATCGTAGATACAGTAAAAAAATGTATTGCATACTGCTGTGTTGGCTGTGACTTTGGAGAAAGTTTCAACAGTAATAGCCAGGGGTACAATTTGCTTGGGTATGTTTCAAAATATACAGTTCATAGATTAATAGATAACATAGAATAAAATTACGGATTGATGTGGCAAGGCTGTGTTTGTAATCATTTTCTCACACATTGGCTGTGCTATCTCCTTTACATACTGGCAGGTCTGCTTGATAGTGCAGCAACTCTCTGAATGTTTTATCACCTCCTTTAAAAGTAGAGTCAATTACAGCTGTAGATTAAAACAGTGATGTACTTCAGGAAGTAAAAATGATATCCTGTTGTGTGTTTTCTGAAATTGCTGGTATGTCTTAGCTGATGAGTTGCAATTCAAAACTTAATGAAATAATAGAATGGCTGTGGTGTCAAGCTCATCTTGGGTTGGGGGGGATGCAGCTTCCTCCTGTTCTGGGAACCTGTGGCAGCAGGAATCAGTAACTTCACTTGCAAGAAAAGGAGGGTCTGTGGTGTTTATATGCGCATATATATGTGAGAGAGACTGAGATACCTGTGTAATAATACAAAACAAGAAATCCCAGTAGTAGAGGGTGCAGGTTTTTTCCCTTTGTAGAGAAAACCTACGTACACCCCATGGAGTTTAGGTTCATTCTTTTTTTTTCTTTTTCTTGCCAGTCTTTCTGTGTTGCTTTGCTGGCTTAACAAGACGAGCTGTAACTGGTCATGTTGGGGTTGTGTGCAAAAAGTCCTCACGCAAGCATGAACACTGATGACATGGACCTAAAATCAAGGACAAAGAGGATGAACCTACTGAATGTCATATTGAGGCTATATATTAAATGAAAATTGTGAGGAGAATGAGAAGAGCTAGTCATCTCATTAAACTGGAATATGTTATTGCATATTGCACAAATATAATTATTCTACAAAGGGAAGACAGAGCATGTTAATGACCTTCAAATACATAGAAGGCTGTTACTGACAGGAGGGAATCTTCTGGGTTTCGTTTCAAGGTAGACTGGACAAAAGGCACTGAACTGACTGCTATAGAGACATTTTAGATGGTAAGAAGTCTTTTCTAGTAGTCAAAGAACATACCTAGAGGGATAGTTTGACTTGGGAATGTTCCTTTCTAATTTGCTGTGTGTCCTTTTGCATAGCTCTGTGATATATTAAATAGTTATCTTACAAATAGGCACTTCAGCTATTTCACCAAAGTCTCTTCTGTGTTTAAAGATGGATATACTGAGACATCTTTATGTCCCAGTGCAAACTGATTAAGAAAGAAGATTCTTAACATCAGGTAATATGTGGAAGGGGAGAAAAGGCAGTTCACTCAGGTCTTTTGAAAATACAAAATCCTAAATGTTTTGTTTTAAAATTCAGGCTTCTCAATACTTTACAGCAAAATTCTTGATAAACTCCTATCCTTCCTATACCTACACAAGGAAGAAAGACATCTGTGCCTGTTTAATTATATGAAGGGTCATCTGCTTTTTTTCCCCATCTGAATCTTGGTTCTTACCCCTTAGGGGTTTGTTTTTTTTTTTTTTGTCTCTCCAGGAGTGATTCCAATTCAATCCACATTCAAGTTACATAGTAGTAACTGAAGTTATTTGCCTTATCTTAACATAAAGATAAAAAGTGTTTTCTTGCAAAGGAGGTCAGAGATGATAAAAGGTGAAATTGAACTGTAAATGCTATTAGTTTTAGTAAAAGGAGGACTGTGTGGGATGAGATGGGAAAGCAAAGGATCAATGCAAAATGCAGTTTTCACAGCTCTTTAAAATGCCACCTGAGGTTAGAGGTTGGACATGTAACTTGTCACTGTGACAGACTTTCAAATATGAGAGTTATATAACATGATATATTCTAAGACTTTTCTATGAAGTGTGAGTTCATTTTTAGATCTTGCCAGATTATTCAGATTTCACTAAGTATGACAGTCTCTGAACTAAGATTACCCCCAGTTGATCTGTATTACTCAGAAAGAACACCTGTAACAATAGGATTCTACATTTTGAGAACCAAGCTAAATTCTGATTAAATTAGGCAGAGGAATGCTGCCTGAAGAGCCCAGTCTGGAATTTTGAGGGTGAAGCAGTTTTACAGAGTCTGTGACATTATAGATGTAAGTAGTTAGCAATGTATGTTCTGTGTTGCATTTTAAAAAAAGTAAGGTTACAAATACCAAAGAGTAGTGCAGGTATCTAAGTGAATGTATCTGAGCTGTACTTAAGTCAAAATGCAAACAAGTGGAATAAAAAAAAAAGAAATTTCTTATGAACCTTCTTGGTAAACAGTGTACCACCTACATCAGGAAACATACACATCCTTTAGGGATATGTGATTTCTTAAATCTAAGTTAAATTGTGTTTCCCTGAATTGTTCATTTCTGATGTTTCCATTTTCTCCTTGATGAGTTTATCATAAAGGAGTGGTTCTCTTCAGAAGAAAGTTTTGGAATATATACACAGGCATTACTTGTGTCATTTCCAGAATGGATTAAGAACAGAATTAGTCATGATGCTGATAGGTAAACTTAAACTTTAAAAAAAATAATCTAATAACCATTTTGTTGGCAATTCTAGTAAAATTTTAGTGAAGAACTTTGTATCTTGGAACTGAGGAGAATATTTGGCTGAATTTGTGTTTGAGATTATTAAATCTGAATCAGCTAAATCTCTGAAGGTGAGAATGTCCCAGTGAGATAGAGAAGACATCTCAGCAGAGCTTTGCCTGTGAAAGTGATGTCCAGGTGAGATTAAATTGTTAGGCTCAGAGACGAAAAGCAGCAAACCTGACTCCCATGTGAAAATTGCTGCCTCTGTGCCTTCTGCTGGCTCTTGGCAGCCAGGGGAGGGAGCTGCCAAACTCAGACGAAGGCCTGAAGACTGGGGTAGATCAAGGCATGAGATGAGAATTGAAGTTGGATGAAACAAATTGACTTGAACAAGGAAATCCAAACTAGAAACAGGCTTGGGTGGGCAGAGTATTGAGGTAAGGTAAAAAATGGGAAGAAGAGGGAAGGAGAGGACTGGCTTAGCCACATTCATATCCAAATTGTTCAGTGTAACATGGCAGAAACATGCCCATTTTGAGCTAATTCACTGCTGTGCTAAAGTGCTAAGTGAGTTCTGAAAGCAGTGTATATTTGAGGCACAGTGCAGTGATTGAGTACTTAAGCCATGGGGCTGTTTCATGCTTTTTAGACAATGGCAGTTTTTGTTGGACTGAGCACTTGCCATTTTGTTTTATTGAACAATAGATGTAAATTCAGTTGCATCTCTGTTGTGTGTTAAGGGACCCTGTTTCATTGTTGGTATTGGGTTTTTTTGTTGTTGTTTTGTTGGTTTTGGTTGCATGGGTTTTTTTTATTATTCTCCCCTTCCTCCTTCTCCCCCCTACCCAGGAAATAATGCGAACCAATTTTTGGCATTTGTCTTTCACCAGTATTTCAATGTCATGAGTATTTCAGTGGAGCTTGAAAAGCCAACATGATCGTATATGGTGCAGGGAAATGAGTTGGCAGACTCTCAAGGTAATTAGGAATCAGTGCAGAACCCAGTTTTTCCCTCTAAACTGTTGACTGCTATGGATCTGAGAAAGGGGACTGTTATCTTCGCAATTTATCAAAGAAGCTGTGGCAAACTAATTATCAGGCAGCTATTGGCTGCTGCTTGTGCCACAGCAGGTGTAGGGCAGACGATATGACTAAATGGGCTACAGAGCTTTGGCTTCATTCTAGGCTCAGTTTTGCTCCCACAGAATTCAGCAAGAGCTTTGCCATTGATGTGAAAGGAAGACACGGCCCTTTTGTTCACAGTGGGCTCAGTACCAGATGTGGAGTATCATTACTTTCTCTCATTGATCTCTGTGTTGTATCTGCTGAGTGAACCTGTATTCACAGCTTTGGAGATGGATCAGAAATCAAGCTTCTTTCTGGGACATGAAGAGGTACTATGCAATTGTTCAGACCAAATTTTAGAAGTTTGCCTTCTTAATGTCGCTTACATTAAAACCTCAATTACCAGTTTTACAGTTTTATTGTATGATCCATTTTGTTTTCATTACAGTGCAATTAACATTTGTCAGCTCAGGACTTCATCATCCTTACCTTGTATCTAGGTCCAGCTCAACTTCTGTCTTGCTGGTTTTGCCAGACGTCACTGCAGATTGCTGCAATTTCAGACATCTGAATGCCGTTGGGTTGCAGGATCTTGCATCCTGTTTCCTTTTTAAGCTGAGTTCTGACTTTAAAATTCTACTGATAAAAAGAACATAAGTCTTATGGTAGTTGAGTACATGGAGTGTTTGAGTATACTTTTACTGAGTTTGTCTAATTGCTCTGTCTTATTGGCAACTCTTAGGTTTGATATGTGGCAGTAGGATGCACTTTCAGTACGCTGCACAGATCTTACCCACTAGATTTGTTTGGAGTCAAAAAATCTTTCTGCCATTTGTTGTGATAAATTTAGAAGCTCCTTCAGAGTCAGAATGCAGTTTTAGAACTTTTCTACTCTATTACACCTCTGACAGTGAAAAAAGTTAGCTTCTGCCATGCCGTTCTATGGAAATATGTACCCAGATGCTACCTGAGCTTTGATTTACATCTTTATACATAGAAAAAGCAACTTGCACCAGTTTTTCCCTTTCAATGACTTAGAATAATTAGTATTTATCAAATAACAAATTACTGTTTGTGCTTCTCAAAGTTCGGGAAAATAAATTCAGGAAAACTGAGTTCCAGAACATTTTAAAACTGCTTGAGATTATTCAAGCATCAAGTTAGCATTCTTGGTGGACATAAGAGCTTTGTAATCTGGGCAGCTCAGCACATTAGAAGCACTTGAGCTAGTCTTTATGTGCCCTGCCCTTTTCTAGGGAATATATAAAAGAACATATGAAGATCTGAGGGTGTTCAGATATATATACTGTGTGTAGACTGAACTGGGACTGACTGGAGCCATAGAGATGACTCCAGACCTAAGGAATTTCTCCTTTTTCTGAGCACAGCTGAGTAAAGCTGGGATGACAGCTGAGTTGGCAGGCTTTCTAAGCACGTTTCGTACCTACATACAGGAATGCACAGATGGGGCATCAGTGTTGCATGGATACTTTTTCCAGTTATGCACTAGGACCTGGAGGTGCATGTGTGTTTTGTCAGTAAGATCCCTGAACAGGCATCTTATGATGGATTAGTTCAGGGAAATCCTGTGGCCTGTGCTCTGCTGTAGGCTAGTTGATCACAGTTGTTGCTTTTACTTTGTAGACTATGCATGGATGATGTCTCTGAGAGTACAAACAAGACAGAAATATGGATGAATAACTCCAGTGTACAAGATCTATCCATTTTACCCTGGAATAATTTAGCTCATTCCTTTTGAAGAACCTCTGAATGACATCACAGAGAGCACGAAGTCTCTCGCATATGACCCAGGTGCTGTTTTTTTTTTCCTTTTCCATGAAATGAATAAACTATACCTGTGAGTTTCATATAACATTATCGTTTCTTTCCTCCCTATAAAGCTTTTGATAAGTAGTTTAATACAGTGCCACTGTAGAGTTAGGGTTTTTTTTTTCTTTGATACTAGCCTCTATCCCAAAGGAAAGGATTTATAAAGCCCAGTAATCTCACTTTAGTGCAATTTTTAATTAATTTTTATTTCAGTTGCTCAATTTCAGGGAATCTAAAGTGTTTTTCTGGAAGAAAAAGAAAATGGGAGCATTGTGAATTCCGTTAAAAAAAAAATCATGAAAACAAGCCTCATGGGAGAGCACTGCCTCCCTGTCTCCATTCAGAACAAAATCTTTTTATCCAAGTTTCTTTTACTGAAAACTGTTCAGCTTGCTTGTGATTTTGTTATTCTGACAGATGAATAGTTGAATGTTTTTCAGGACTACTGGACTTTATAGAGCAAGTTAGCACAGTACACTTAGGCTGCAGAAACCTGAATTTTATCATTAGTGGATGTCATCATTCACACCATTTGCCTGAACCAGAGAAGCAGAGGGCAAAATCAAACTAGCAACACCCCATTTCTTTACATATAGGTGCTTAACATGGCCACAGATGTTTCTTCTGTAATTCTTAAATAATAAGAAATTTACTTACCATTACTTGCCATCTGGGCACGGAACAAGGACTATTTACCTCACTAAGGGTAAATTGAATTAGTCCCCATTCCTACAGCTTTTTATGTGAACAAGTGTCTTGGATTATAAAAGATGCTTTTTTGCGAATGCCTCTTTTTAACCTTGTGTGAATGTAGTTTAGTGCGTGTGTCAAAGATAATGACTTCACCTATGTTGAACACATATAATGAAAATAGAAAATTCCTAGTTACAATTTGTTTTTAAGCAATGGCAATGAGACAACCCTTCATTTGTCTTGACTGGTTTTGTGCTGCTGTAAGTGCACCATATCAGAGCAAACGGGTGAAAAAGCTGCATTAACCATTTAAGACATTATGACTGCAACTTTTACTGTCATTTCAGGACCTTCTGAAAAGAATATGGTAAATCCATCAATGAACACTACCAAATACTTAACCCTTTTGTTCTGGGTTCATCAGTGGCAGTCATTTTTTCTCCTTCTTAGTAGATGGTGCAGCACTGTGTTTTTGACTTTTGGCCTGGGAACAGTGCAGATAACACCGATGTTTTCAGTTACTGCTTAGTAATGTTTAGTCTGATCAAGGAATTTCTGATCCTTATGCTCTGCCAGGGAGGAGGGGAAGCTGGGAGGAAGCAGAGACAGGACACCTGACCCAAACTGACCAAAGAAGTATT
>JAOEHX010056067.1:0-22416 GCA_025448015.1 Bolborhynchus lineola
TTGTTTTTTTTTTTTTTTTTTTTTTTACTCTTAGAGGTAGATTTAGTTTATGTACTTTTTCCTTTCTTTCTTTTCTTCCTTTTTAAGTGGAAAATAATGTGGATTGTTAATATCCTCTAACTGTGAAATAGGGAGATTTTTTTCTAACAGAAATGGTATAAGGTATGAACAAAAAGACTGAGCTGTTATGAGAGGGTAAAAATGTAAAAAACCTATGCTATAGAGATTGTCAAATGGAATCTTAAAAGTAGTATCATAAAATTATGCATTTTTTCTCCTCAATTTTTACCCATTTTTTCTTAAATTTAATTTAATTTACAGAGGCTCATCAGTTATCACCATGTTTTAAGGCAATCAGCATCCTAAAAGTAATATTTTTATAAGCTTATGTTAGTTAATAGCCATCTAATATGTTCTTAATTGAATGGCAAGTCATGTATTTAAGAATGCATTTTCCCCTGGTACGACCTTTAGGACCCTCTGGGTGTGTATACATGCACACACATATATTATTCATTTTCTAGAGTGCAGCTCAATGTAGAAGACCAGGGATGGCATTAACAAGAGTCCTCACTAACTGCAGTGTCTCTGTGACAGAAATAAATAAAATTGTAAGTAATGCATACTAAGTCTTTATACTATAGTCTAATTCAGCCTTTGACAAAGAGGGAAGGATTCTTTTCTTTCAGAAGAACTGCATGATATCCTGTTTATCTTCATATCTCCACTAATCATAGCTGACCCATACTATCTGACTTCTTTTGCCATTAGCTCTATAAAAACATCTCTATTTCAGTGACACAATAAATAAAATTTGAAAGAGGTTTACCTGTACTCAGTAAATATACTCAGTAAAAATACTGTCAACTGATTATGAGCAAAAAAACAGTAGGCATAACGTATATTTTTCACTTGCCAATTTTTATTTCAATTAAGTTGCTATCTGAGGGAAATTATAGTAGCAACTTACTAGTCTCTGTTAAAATAAATGGACATTGTTTCCCTCTCAGCCCCACCCCCAGAATTTCTTCATACTAATGCTCTGGTCACTGATGCTTTAAAATCCACTATAAAAGATAGTAAGGTGCTTATGGATACAAGTAGTCCAGAGCTTTTTTTTTCCTTTCCTCATATGCTCATTACATATCTAGTTACACATTTATAAGGTTGTGACACCTTTCTTGCATACGGGGACAGGATTGATCCACAAATGTCAAAGGGAGTCTGTATTTTTATTGTAAGTCAGCAAACAGATCCATACCTAGATCATATATATGTAATCCAGAAAATATAAGCAATCCAGAATATAAACAATCCAGAAAGCTTGTTTCTTATACCATTTAAAGAAAATAATGTTGCAGGGTAGGCTCACAAATCAAAACCACACCATGTGTTTAAAAAGATCGGGAAAACAAAGAAACTGTGCATACATTTCCCCTTTTTTCATCACATCTCTTGCATTGTTGGGAATCATTTCACTTGACGGTGAAAAGGAAAATGAGTATAAAAAGCTTTTCAAGCTTTTAGAAAACAAAGCAACAACACTGGTGCAAATACACATTTTCATGATTACTCATTTCCTTTTGCAACCACCAGATGAGTTTAAAAAATCACTGCACTGTAACTTTTTTTTTTTTAGTTTTTTTTTTGTTGTTTTTTTTTTTTTTTTACTTTTTTTAAGAATCTAAAGATCAAAAAATCTTTGGAAACTTGCAACTGCTTTAACAAATGAGTACTGTGCACTTTAAGATGAAGAGGAAAAGAAAGGTAATTTTTTGTTCATATATTTATCCTGGCCAAAGTGATTTTTTTGGGTGCTTGACTTGGAATTTTTTTCATTTTTTTCATCTTTAAAAAGAAAAGCCCTTGAGGTTTCTTCAGCTGAGAATATAAATTGATTATTTTTTTTTCATTTTTCTGTGACCTATGTGCTGTCAAGCAACAGAAGTAGCTTGTGTGTTACTAGAATCCAGTTTGGCATCCAGAAAATCAAGTTATTACATCGTTTCTACCCCATTAATAATTTATTATTCTTGCCCTGAAAATAGAAAGCATATAAGCATATTGAATAGCTAAGACGATCCATTTTGACTTACCTATTGAGAAACAGTAATGACTAAATTGTGCTTGATTATTTAGACCTTGGAGATATTAAATTACTCCAAGGTTTCTTTTATTAATTATTATTTTGAAACTGTTTTAAATTGAAGAACTATTGAACCCTCCATTTATTTTCCTTTTCACATGCACACATGCGCTCAAGTGAAGTTACAAGAAAACTGGAGTTGAAATTAGCAGTAGCCTAAAGGCATTACTGTAATTACTAGGCCATTTAAAATGTATTGGTATCATGTCTGATATAATAAAAGTAAAGTCATAACTGTAGAACAATTAAGAACAAGAGACTGTGCAAAAGGTTGTCAGATTCTATTAGTTTAAATGAGAGCTAAATTAAATGCCTTATCCGTGTGATTATGGCCACTGTTTCTCACCAGAGAATCATCTGCAAAAAGAGGCCCTTTGATAGTTCTGACTTTATTGCTTTTTGCTTTGTAGGGTTTTTTTTTATTTTTATTTTTTTTAATTGTTGTTTATTTTGTTTTTTCTAAAGTGGTGATTTTACTGAAATATAGAGGTATAAGCCCCTCTTTCAAACAGCAGGACAAAAAAACAAGGAAAAGAATTGTGATGTTAGGGTTACACAGAAACTAAAGTTCTTACCCGTTAGAATGCATCATAGAAATGGGCCTAAACTTTCATATTGGAATTCTTAAGAATTTGTAAATTGAAGGGAACTTTTGTCTTCCTCTGCATTAATAAGAACTGCTGATCATGAAAGCTAGGAAACCTTTAAAATGGAACGAGTAATGAGTGAGTGCATCAAGGTTTTGACACTTAAGATCCTCCTGAGATTATGACTGAATTTGCAAGCACTCAGATCCATTCAGGGACAGATAAATAGGAAGTCTGCCACTGTGGTGAGGGACAGGATGAAAAAGCCTAAACCAGCTGCATACATGGTTTTCTACAGGCTGAGACCTGTAGTGATGGGCAAAAATAAGGTCAGGGCAATAAAAATGCCAGTCTGAAGAAAGTAGGTGCTTTGTAGGCAGGAGGAGGGGGTGTGGTACACAAAAGATGTAAAGCAGACTATCATCCTGTCAAAAGCAAAAAGCAACAAATAGGTGTGCCTCATAATTAGGTAATAGTGCACACTGTTACTCAGTCTTGAAGTCCAATCCTCCATATCCTGTATAGCTGTGTGTAACAAGATGACTGCTTCCAGGCTTTGGTTGCTTGACAGCATGTGTCATAGCATTGACGAGCGTCTTTTAAGTTATATCTGCTTTGGTTGTCTGAGACTGAAATGCCCCAAACTACAGGATATTTTAGGTACTTATCTTGATATATTTATGTCTTGGAGGGTTCTTATTTTATCATTTTTGGTTTTCCTTTTTATTATGGAAAAATATTTTTGTGCCTAAATGAAGCTGCCTTTGCAACATGCATATAAAGAGCCCTGAAAGTTATAAACATAGAAATAAAACATTTTCTTCCACTCAACTACTGCACAAGGGACACTTTTAGTTCAGAATGTTCAAAGAGAAAAGACATCTGGGATCAATTCACAGAAGCTTAGGGCAACTAAGCCTCCCTTCTAAAACCAGATTGAAGCAAGAGAGAGAGGTGATTGTTTCTAAAACAACAAAGAAACCTCATTAATTATGCAGAGACTTAACAAAAAGATATAGCTATTTGAAAAATTTATGTAATTAAGGAATGTATAAGGCTGGGAAAGGAATTAGGGGACAGACACTGGTAGGTTGCTTTGTAAGAGTGGCATAGCTGTCTCCAATCTTCCTTACTGCATTTATAGAGACAGATATACTATAGTAACATTAGCCCAATGAAAATGCCTGGAAATTGCAAAAAGTTTTAACTATATGACACTGTTATATCTAACCAGCTACCCAAACATACCAGTCTAGTATTTCTGGAATACCTTCACTCTCTAGACAGACATCCGTCTAGTATTTTTTTTTTTACTACTGACTTGTGTGAAAAAATCTTGATATTCCTAACTATTAAATGACATGTTGAAAGATAATGTATCATTGACTTCAGTGGTCAAAATAATTGTAATATCAGAAGAAAAGGATTCTATTGTTGTGTCTTAATTAATGTGACTGCACCCTTCTTTGTTGCTTGAAACAAGCCAAAACTTTTTTTATTTTTTTTTAAGATACCTATATTTTATATACATATTTTTTAATATATAGATTTGGTTAAATACTATCCTGTGGCATACTATCAGTAGGCTAATTACACCTCATAGCCATTACTTTCTTTTTATCTCTAAAAGATTTTAATGTTACACAGTAATTTTTCATGACGTTTGAGTGCACAAATCTCCTCTAGATCATTATTCATTTTCCATAATTTATTTAGTCATCTGGTTTTCAGTCAACTGCTGCCTTTCAAAAATTTTTGCTATATTTTCACTTTCCAGACCACCTTAATTAATAAAAAAATTCCTTTTTGCAGAAAATTGCAATCTGCTATTTCTGTGTTTACTTATACACAACTGTCAAATACACTGACAAAAATAAAATATACTTAAAATAATTTCTATGGTTTACTATTTGTGGTGCCTTTCTCCTGAGAGGAGCTGTTTACTGATATACAGAACATTTCCCAAAAAGTCTGGGCAGAGTCCACTCTCTCATCTCCTGCTTACCCTGTCCCCATGTGCCCAAGGAATACAGGACAATAGGGTGAGTTTCAGAGAAACATAACATGTGACATGAACATCTTAATAGAAACCATGAAGGAGTGGAAGATAGAAAATTGAAGGGCTACGTTCTCCAAAGGAATGAGTTAGAACTTGTTTCTAGTGTCCTTATTTTGCACTGGGGTGAAATACTTGAAGATTAAGAAATTGTAATTTGCAGTTTTTCTCCATCTGTGATCTACCATGTCCAAGCTGAATGAAGAATGTGCCCATATAACATTTCTAAACTATACAGGCTAGTAATCCTGAGGCTGTCAGACACTAGAATTGAGCTATCTAGTACAAACCAGATGTTTTATCTCCTTAAGTATTTACAACTTACTTTCATAAACATAAACAGTTTAGTAGGAGGTATCCCTACCAATGGCAGGGGGGTTAGAACTAGATAATCTTAAAGTCCTTTCCAACCCTAATGATTCTATGACTCTATGATTCTATAAAAATATCTGACAAAAAAAAAGTCTTAAAATAAGAGGAAGAGAAAGGCAAAAGCATTCAGAAAAAAAATGTAACTGTAAGCAAAACTGGGTAAAAGAGAAAGAGAAGCATTTAAGAGCCCTAATAACAAAAATACTAGAAAAGTATTGCTTAAAATGTAACAAAGTTGGATACCTCTTTAGCTATTTATTTTTCTATTGATGAAAAACATAAGCCTGCAAAGTACACAGGAATACTTCTGGCACTGGGAAGTATATAATATGCAGGTGTGTGAGATTATGGTCAAAATTGAAGCATCTAGAGCACATAAAGACATAGTTCTAAACCCAGATTGACTAAAGAATTCTAAATTAAGGTTCTGGGTTAATTATAATTTTTTTTAAAGAAATTTAGGCTCTGCAAATTGAGGTTTTTAAAAATGCTTAGAATGAAAAAAGCTTCAGTTGAGAATGCTTTTGATGATGACTTAAGATACTGGGGATTAATGAATGCTAAGTATCTTCTTGAAAAACATAACACAAGAGACTTT
Source organism: Bolborhynchus lineola (assembly GCA_025448015.1). Classification (NCBI taxonomy): domain Eukaryota; kingdom Metazoa; phylum Chordata; class Aves; order Psittaciformes; family Psittacidae; genus Bolborhynchus; species Bolborhynchus lineola. The sequence continues at coordinate 5,760 of JAOEHX010056067.1, forward strand.
TTTTGCTCATTCACCTAAGAACTGCACTAATATCACAGGAGATTGTTAAGGACAACTGAATCTGGTAGACTGAAAGACCCAGTTGATTGTTCCCTCCTGGCTCCCTAGAAGCAACATTACTGCTTTTCTCTGTCCTTGAGTCCAGCTAGTAGCACAGCTGAGCATGTGTTCACAGTAGATAAATGGACAAAACAAAGCACGCAGACACAAATAGTTTACATGCAAACTGGACTTCTTCTCTCCATTTTAATATGCTTATTTGTCCCTAACCCACTTTGAGCCTTCACTTTCTTTGCCTTTATTCCCTCCCAAATAAAAAAATACCTATGTTTTTCCCCAATTATTCCTTGTGAAACCATTACTGCTTCCCAGGATATGTCAACTTTACGTCATCTATGGTGTAACCAAAGTATTGCTGGCCTGGTGAGATTTCTTTTCCAGAAAAGACCACAGTGCACCCCTTGAGGATCAACCATCTCTTGCATGCCTCCACCTGAACTACGTGATCCATCAATGTCTCACAGCACCATTTGCAACTTCTGCCAGCTTCTTGCTCTCTTATTTGCCATCTTCAGTTTTTTCTCATTTTACACCCAGACATTTCTTATAATTTTTTCTGTTATGTAGACCCCAGGGCAGGGCTTGGGCATCTTCCTGCAACCTTAGCAACAATAATATTAAAATACTGTGGAAAAACCATGACCTACATGCCTTTGTCAGTGTTTTGCATTGCTCCTCTCAACCCAGCAAGTTAGAGACCCAAGTTGAATTTGCAATGAAATATCAGGAGACAGAAACAGAATTCTCCTGTGTTTTAGCAGAACACCTTAACTAAGAGGCTATTCTGGCTGCAAGGCAGAAGAAAAATTATTTGTTGTTCCTCTCTGGGAATTTTTATGCTCTCTAGCAAATTGTTTCAGGTTCAGCAGTTCAGGGAGGGAGCAAGAAAGGATGTTATTCTCTGACTTCTGGGGCTGAGAAGTCTCAGTTTTTAATTTAGTTTAATATTTTTGAGTGTAAAATACAAAATTAGAAAGCACAAAGTAGTCTCTTCCTTCCCCCACACCCACCAGCCTGGTGTGGGTATACTTGTAAACCAAAGGTTGTGTTTCCCACACAGTTTAATAGCTACTGGAACTGTCTTCCTTTCACATAGATTTTTTCTTACTCTAGAACCTTGAATTTTTTACTGCATAAAAAAGAACTTCCCACTGCATAGTGAAGCAACTTCAGAAGAGTAGGCAGCCCCTTCTTTGCACAGATTATTAAGCTTAACTCTGATTTAGTTATTAAAGCATTTTCTGGAAATTCGAATTTAGAAAATTTGAATCTCCTTTGTTGTAAGAATCAGTAATTTGCCTGAGGAACATTTCATCCACTAGGCAGTAATAAAAAGAGAGACGAAGCCCAGCTGTGTATGAAGGAAACCAACCACAATGTGTTTTGGTGGAGCCCAAATGTTTAGGCAAAGACTATGAATGCTTTAACAATTGTTACAACAGTCAGGACAAAAAGGTTGCAGAACCGACTTAGGTTTATACCAAGATGTTAGTGGCAATACACAGCTCCATCAAGACTCAGAGCGTGACTTCTGATGAACTCTAGGAATGCTTGAAAAGTATTAGATTAATAAAACTTGAGGAAATGGTCAGGAGTTGTGTCAGAGATTTAGGTCACTCTGTCAAGACATAGCTATTTCTATTCCACCTAAGCCTTACTCCAGAACTCTATGACTTTATCTGGAGTTTGTCATAAGTCTTCTTGTAAATGCTTGACCCTTTCTAATATGCAAGTGCTCCTCTTTGAAATGAACCACCGAATTTACTGAGATACTGTCCTGGGTTCTGGAGTAGCAATCTCAAATATGAGATATAAATCACAGATCTAAACTATTCTGCAAAATAATGTTGCAAAGTTGTTTCAACTTTTGCTTTATTTGTAGGAAAAGTGATAACAAAGTTTAATAAATACGTTGTATAAAATAAACCATTCTCTGCCTGGAGGAATAGCTGCAATAAAAAAGGACTTCAAAAGACAGTGGCAAGTAATTGTTTACAAGTCCTTTCTAATTTTAGATTTCAAATACCAGAACAGCAACAACAAAACACTGCTTTTCACCATGTTTTGGAGGGAACTAGAAAAAAAATGCTGAGGAAATCTGAAATTAATAAAAAAAAAAAAAAAATAAAAATGTGACAATAACAATGAAGACAGCTACTTTGATATTGTAGAAATATATATCCAGGACTACATTAAATATTATAAACTGTTATATTAAAATTCTTTCTTCCCACAACCCCCCCACCCCTAAGAAAGGGAAAGAAAAGCTAGATTATAAACCTTATCAACTAGCGCTGAAAATAATTTCAGTATTACCTATCATTTTTGCAGTTCATAACTTTTGGGTTGTTATATTTTTCTTATTTCTTTCACCAGATGGAGGCTAAATTATACTAACAATCTAGTTTAAAGTTACTTTCAGTAGCTATTGTTTGACATTTCTAAATGTAAAAATGTTTAATTTTCTTGTTGTTGTTTTTACCTTTACCACCAATCACTTTTTCAGTTTAAGTAACTTTTGCTGTGTTGCAAATTAAATCAATTTTTTTTAAAAAAGGACAAATAAGGTCTTTTTTTCCAACTAAAGCAGTTTTCTGATCCAGTGCATGAATACTGAAAGAAACAAATGGGTGGAGGATGTGCAGAGGAACCGAGACAAGTGCTGTGAAATTGCATTGACACTAAATAATTCATAAAGCAAATAAGCATGTTGAGTTTTCTGTTTTGACTTCCTTTATAATGGATAGATAGAACTAAGCATACTCTGGAAGCTTGATAAGAAACTTTCAGAAACCAGGACTTTTCATAGTCATTCAGGTATTTTAACTGTAATAGTGCAGGAATTGTTGTTCTAAAAATAAAAAAATCCTTAGAAACAGAGGCTAGAAACAGAAAAGGAACAAAAGCTAAGAATGAAGAACTGTTCTGAAGTACAGTGATCATTTTCATGTGTACTACTTTCCTAGGACCAGATCTTTTCAGCATTTCTTTTGTCCAATATCAGCAGGAAAATACTGTAATTTCATCTTTGGAAGTCTGAAGAAAATCAACAGTTTAAAGCATGCCCTTCAAAAATGTTTATTGTGTCAAAAGTCGTACCTCCCTGGCTGTATTGCACTGTCCCAAATGGTATTCCATTTATATGATTAATATAGTAATATTTACTAATGTCATTTAGAACAATAATTCCATATCTGAAATATCTTCTCTACAATACGTGGCATGAATTTTTATCTTAATTGTACAAGGGTAACTCAAGACATCTTGTTTTTCAATTTTTTTCTTGTTTTTCAATTTTTTTCTACTGCTATGAAATTGAGCTTGACCTTTTCTTCCATATTTAAGAATGCTTTCTACTTCATGGCATATTTCATTTTGTCTGATAGGAAGAACTTGACAACCTTTTTATTATGGACATCAAATGTTTAAGACGTTGTTACACTTGACTGAATCCAGGGGAGAGACACCTGGATGGTTCAGGGCTGGACCACCTGTCCTTTGGCAAGTCCTTTGGTCCCTGAGGACCAGGACTTTTTCAGCCTGGAGAAGAGGTTGCTCCTGGGGACCTAACAGCAGCCTCTGTAGCTATGGGGAAGTCAGCAAGAACACAGAGCTAGGCTCTTAACTGCAGTGAGTAGCTGGATGACATAAATTGAACAAAGGAAGTTCAGACAGAAGCAGATTTTTTTCTGGCCTAGACAATCAAACAATGGGGCAGTTTGACCAGTTTTGGTCCTCACACATTTTCAAGACCCAACTGGACGCAGCCTTAGGCATCCTTGTCTTACCTTGGACATGGCCTTAGTTAGAGCAGGAGGTTAGACTAAAGATTTCCTGAGGTTGTTCCCACTAGAATTACATCACTATAAACATATGATTAATCGAATAGATAATAAAAAATAATGTACTTTTACTGCTTCTTCCAGCTTCTGCACAGTATTACCTGAAAATAACATGGGAACTTGCAAAGACAGCAAAATTGCTCCTCACGCGTAAAGTAAGTTCTTTGTTTACGTTGTTATTAATTTTTCATTATTGAAATACTAGTATTCTTCTTTGAGACAGTATTTATAATTATGTTTATTATATATATGAAATATATTTCACATATTTATAATATACACAAAATATAAACATATATGAATAAGTGCATTAGCAAATAATCTAAATTTCAATTACAATCTCTGTCTGTTTGTTTTTTTTTTTCCTACTCCCTTTTTTTTCTAATACTTGTTTAGTTCTGACCCACTTCTGGATTTATACTCTTACTTTCTGTGCTGTTTGAAAGTCCAGTGCAAAAGCAGCATTATATTTTAAATAGTAGTGGTTCCTCTGAAACCTGAATCTCTGCAGAAAATGTACCATTGGGAAATGGGTGTCCTTAGTACCCAGTGACCCGGTGCTACATGAAGTCAAAGCAAAGAGGTCATCCTTGCTACAGAGAATTTATTTCTAAATACTTCACAGCAGACAATAGTCACATACAGATCGAAAAAGAGGAATTATAAGGAAATTGTATTGTTTAGTTTCATCAGCGGTGACCTTTTAGGTAGGTACCTTTGTAGTCTTTTTGGAGAAATACGGGGTTTACATTTCTAAGGGTAGCATATGGGTTTCTTTGGATTCTCTCATACTCTGATTTCTTTTTTTATTTTTTTTAATTTTTTTTTTAAATTTTAATTTCCAGAGAACACATGCTTGGAATTTCCTGTGTTTCAGTTTGTGCCCATAGCCCCTTGTCCTGTTACTGGATATCTTTGAGAATAGCCTGTGTCTGTCTTCTTTCCACCTTACTGTCAGGTATTTATAAATACTGCTAGGGTTTCCCTCAGCCCTTTCTCCTCCAGGCTGAATAGATCTCTGCAGTGTGTAGTGCTTCTCATGCACAGCTGCTACATTCTATCTAAGTAGCAATTCACAGCTCACTCACACTCACCTGTCATGTGCAAGACACAGGTATGACATAAGAAATCCACAGTAGCATCCTATACATTTTCTGCGCTGAACTTGGTAGGGTTGTAACAGTTACAGGCTGAATATTGCTCAAAAATTTATTGAGGATGAAAGTTGTTTCAAACTGTACTGCATTGCATGGCAAGGTTTTGACAGTGGGGGAAGCAGGAGTGGCTTCTTTGAGAAGACTTCAGGAGCTACACCCATGTTAGACAGAACCAGTTTCATCTGGCTTCAAGACAGACGCATTGTTGGCCAAAGCTGAGCCAACCAGCGATGTTGATGGCACCTGTGTAATAACATGAATAAGAAAGAGTAAAAGATGTTCTGAGAGTGAAGACTGAGAATGTGAGAAACAGTCCTGCAAACAGCAAGGGGGAGGAGCTCCAGGTGCTGGAGCAGAGATTGCTCTTCAGCCTGTGGAGAGCACCATGGTGAAGTAGGTCGTGCCAATGTTGCCTGTGGAAGACCACAGTGGAGCAAACTACCCTGCTGCGTGAGAAGGATCCCACACCACAGCAAGTGGATATGCCCTGAAGGAGACAGTAGCCCATGGAGAGTCTGTGCTGAAGCAAGATTTCAGCAGGAGCTGAGGCCTATTGGAGACACATGCTGTAGCAGTCTGTTCCTGAGGGACTGCAGTCTGTTAAGAGGACCTATGCTGGAACAGTTTTTGAAGTGAAGTCCTGTTGGAAGGACCCACACAGGAGCAGTTCATGAAGGACTGTAACACATAGGAGGGACCACATGTTGAGCAGAGGATGAGACGAGGAGGAAGGAGAGGCAGAAACAAAGACTTGTGAACTCACCACCAACCCCACTCTCCATCCTGCTGTGCTGCCTGGGAGAGTGGAAGAGGTAGAATATTTGGGAATGAAGTTGAGCCTCGGAAGAAGAGGGAGGTAGGATAAAATGGTTTTAGTTTTGCTCTTCTCACTATCTTAATCTGTGATTAACTGGAAATAAACTAAATTGATTTTCCCAGATCAAGTCTGTTTTGGCCATGATGGTAATCAGTGAGTGATCTCTCTATTTTTACCTCAACACAGAAGCTTTTCCATTGCATTTTCTCCTCTGTGCTGTTGAGAAGGGCAAGTGATAGAGCAATTTGGTGGGCACCTGGTGGCCAGCCAAGGACAACTCACCACACAAATTCAATAGGACTTTACCTTACAAGAACAACTAGCATTTCAGTTTGGACAGAAGTGAATTGATCTAGAGAAAACACATGCAATTCTGCAAGAGCAAAGAGTATTGTTTGATTCATGTAACGTTAAGCTGAGGAAGAAGAAAACAAGAGCAGGAAGGAGAGAAACCTAAGGAACCCCAGGCAAAAACTGAAAGAAGTGACTAAGTTTTTCTGCAGAGCAATAGAAATTTGATGTGACTGATGGTCAGAGTTTATTGTATCTTCAAAAGCAATTAATACAAATAAAGAAAATGTTGCAGACAAACTGTGTGCTGGATTTGTGAGGTGTGCTTGAGAATCTTATAGCCTCCCAAAACTAAATTTAGAGGTTAATAGCATCAAGGCCCAGGAAAAATGAGAAACCTTCTCCACTAGTTTTTATTTTGTATTTAGAGGGTAGTATAGTGAGAGCCTGAGACTGGAGAAAAACATTCATTTTCTCAAGATATTCTTCATATGAAGTACTGCTTTTTATTGCACAAAAAGTTATTTGAATATGTGCTCCAAAGCTGAATTAAACATTAGCTTTCTCTTACAAATTATATATATTTTAAAAATCCCTCTTTTTTTTGACTTGAAATTTACTCCTTCAAAGTGAAGCAACTACAAAATCCCAATATATATATTTAATCTGCCTTAAAATAATGTGACTCAGAAAGTGTCTTTTCTGTATAAGACTTCCAATATAGGGCTTTACTTAAGCATAATTTCTTACTATCAGTGTAAAAATAGTAATAATGGTTACTTTTACAATTGTCTGCACTGAAACTGCAGTCTTAACAATTTCACCACATTTAATTTTTTTAACATCCTATGCCTTCAGTAAAGTTTGCAAAGCTAAATAAAATAAAGAAAATAATTAGAGAGAAAATTCTGCAAATACTTGGTCTAAGCTTCAATTAATTTATCTTTGTTCCCCTTTAAGAATTTTTCAGTTACTTAGTTTAGAGGAGCAGCTATTCTTAATGAGCACATTTCCCAGTATTTGTAAGAGAAATGTTTTTGCACTGATTCAGAAAAACCTCACTCCACGTCTCATAGTAGCAGCAATAGCTAAGCTATAATTACAGCTGAAGTATAGCTCCAATTAAAACTCTTTTTCAAAAAAACTTTAAAAAGAATATCACTCCATTTTAGAATTTTACACTAATAATCTGTGAGATTATTATTGTTCATGTTATCTAGTTACAACATTTTAGGTTTTTTTAAAAAGAATAGGGAATTCAGCTAATGGCCTTTTCATTTAGATAGGCGAGACATGTAGAGGTTAATATTCACATCCCAGAAGGCAGTAGAACTGATGCCAGCAAAATCAGATGGGTTAATGACACTATGATTGGTTAAATACGTAAATGATGGAAGTTTAAGAGTATCTGTATTCTATTTAACACCATTTGGCTATGAAATAACACTTAGAGCTTAAAATATGCAGCTAGAGACTAGTATATATTCCTTATGTCTATATATATATACACATAGGTATATATATATTTCTCTTACATCTGTTGTGTAGGCTGACCCTTTGTTATTATTTGATTCCAAAATATAGTGTGTATGAGACATAGTCATGGTTTCCATTATTGTAACTGAAGGGAATTAAAAGAGAAGGAAAGATCATCTTTTTGTACTGATGTGTTTTTTTTGTTTGTCAACAGTCTACAATTAAAAATAGCAAGAAAAATACAAACTGCCTTATTTTTATTTTAGATTGCCAGATCAGTCCTGCTATCATTACAACCTGTCAGTCTATTTGTCCTTCAGTAGGGATAAGAAAACCACTGACAGGAGCAGACATTGAATTAGGGAGAGAATACTAATGGTGAAGATGCTGTTGAACATCAGCATATAAGGAAAGAATAAATCCTTACTGAACCAAATCTGCTATCTCCAGTTATTGCTCTCAATTCCTTGACCCTGTGCCTTTTCAGGCTCCTGTGGGAATCAGGTTCTTACATAAAAAAAATTACAGCAGATAACTCCAATTGACTAATTGTGAAATGCATTTGTGGATTTGTTTACTAAATGGAGCAGCTAAAAATAGCTTGGAACTTTAAAATTTAAAAATTTTTCCTGACATAAAACTGGGATGTGTTCTACAATGGACTATCAATCAAAAACTGCTCAGATCCCACATACATGGGCGGGTGCAACAACATTGCTGAAGTATGGTTACCTGGAGCTGTGGTAAGAAAGGAATAGAAAGGTTCTATTGTAATTTTCCTCTCCTTATAGTTAGCTAGCGTGAGAAGGTCCTTTTGATCATGGTATAGGAGTAGGCTTAAAAGTATAAATTCCTTAAAAGATACTGCTACAAATTTCTTATGACATGTTCATGTCTTGTACGTAGAATCATAGAATAGTTAGGGTTGGAAAGGACCTTTAGATCATCTAGTTCCAAACCCCTTGCTATAAGCAGAGACACCTCACACTATATCCAGCAGAATACATGCTGCACTTTAGCAGCTTTCATTCAGCAGAGTTTCTCTGAACTGTTCAGTGTATGAGGAGCCCCATGTACATAAAATTATAGATAAAAATCCTTTCTAAGGGCTTAAAACTGTATAGATGCTTGTGTCAAACATGGCTTTTTTGCTGTTTCGACTACAAAAGGTGCAAATAAGCTAAAAAAAAAAAAAATCTGACAAATATATTAATGCAAGAGTCTAATAAAGAAAATTCACCCATGACTATCTTTTTTCTCAGTATCATCCTTCTGACGCTATCCTCTCAGAAGGCTGTCTTATCACGGTGGCACCACCAAGACAGAGTTGGTGAAACCAGCCTCCCCTCACATTGCTGAAAACACATCACTGTGAACTTGGTAATTAAAAAATAGCAGCACCAAAAAATGATGAACAAAGGAAGTTTTTTACAGCTCGTATTCTGTATTAAGGGGAGCATTCAGGACACTGCAGCAATTTGCTGGGCAGAGAGGTAGTTTGCTTTACTGCACCATTTGTCTACAATATGTAAATAATTAATTAAAAAACGACTGGTCTGGAGCAAGAAGAGAAATAACTATTTATGTAAACCTGGGAGACATTTCATACTTCCAGTCCCAGTTTCCCAAGTATGTGGTCAAAGCCCAGAATGTGTAGTTTCAGGTAGTCACACAGCCCTCTTAGACCTTTTAGATTTGAAGATGCTTAACCCACCCTTGCAGTTAATAAGATGGTTATCCTCATCCTCATTTCTAGGCACCTTGCTCAATTCACTCCCTGCATGAGGAAATACAGCTGAAGCTAAAGTTTTTAGGAAAAGTTTGAACAGTCTGTTTATATGCATAGGTCCAGAGACTGCTTGAATAAAGGACATAAATGAAACTGGAAATGTACAAAGCAGCTTCGAATGATAATGAGACAAGAACTATAATTCTTCCACAAAGAAATATAAAAATTAAATTGATGTAAATTCTGTATATGTTCCAAGTAAAACTGGAGAATTCAGGGGAAAGCATAATGCATGAGAAAAATATGGATTAATGTGCAAGCACATCATTAAAATAAGAATTATCTTCCTTGTGGGGACTTTGGTTTACATTGTCGCAGATCAGAATATAAATATCTAAGACAAGAAAGCTGTTTCGTTTTGTATTAGGCTTCTCTGTATTAAATATCCTTTCTTGACTAAACCTTCAGTTGTTTGCAGAATTGTTGAAAATGACAAAGATTCTGAATAATTTATATATTCACATAGACAAACTGATAACCTGCTCTGATATTGTACTGCATTGTACATTTAGAAGGAACAGGATGTATAGTGATGTTAAGAGACATTACAGAAGTTTATTTTTTTTAAAGTAACTTTAAGGTGGTGACTGTGGTCTTGCATATTTGCACATGCATATCTATTTGTGTTAATTGTGTGAACTATGTCCATCTTATTGTTTGTTAAGTCTCTGAACCACTTCAATCTTGATCAGGAAACATTTCTGTCCATACATTTGCATACAGCTGAACTCACCATTGACATTCAATAATTATAATGAGCTGTCAGAAACTGTTTAGACAGAAGATACAACTGATTTCCCTCTGTTGCATCTTTTCATCACAGGCTGTTGGAGAGGAAAGGAAATCTGACTGCTTACTTGACTGTCCAACTGATTTGCTTTAGGGTACACTGAGAAATAGTTTCTTAGTAATGCAGGCAAAATTTGGTTTGGGGGTGAAAGCAAAATGAACTTAGGAAGAAACTGTGGCCTGTTAGTGTTTTGGAAGGTTGATGACAGCAGAGAGATATGCCAGAGTCTAGAGCTGTTTTTCAGCAGGTCATAGATGAGAAAGTCTGAAAAAGCTAGAAGAGCTTCCAGTGAATGAAGGTGAAACTAGCGAGCTAGGAATGATTAATAAGCCTTCCAGAGAGCTGTAGCAGATTTAGCTTGACAGCAGAAATCGCTCTTACTCCCCTTTTTTAGTCTTCTTCAAGAGTTTTTATTCTCCCATGTTCTTCCTTCCTGGAGATGTGAGAGACAGCTACTATCTTCTCTTGCTCCACCTTCTCGTTTGGCAGACGATCGCCATCTGTATCACAAACAACCCTTTTCTCCATGATTCCTATCTTATTTCTCCATGAGCTCATTTCCCCATGATCTACCTTCACTTTTTACATCTGCTTCCTCTGCAGCAGCCACAACACATTCTCCTCTGTGGCCATGCAGGAAGGAAAGGGAAGACAGTACATTAGGGGCTGGGCTAGGATAAAAAGATACAGGGAGTGGATCTTTCTCTGTCTCTCACTAAGGCTCGAAGGGATGGAGGAGATAGATGTAATGAACCATATTTCGCACCCTAAATTTTCCTTTAAAGTGAAAAATAGAAAAAACAAACCACTGAGAAAGGGTTTTACAGAAAATGTTTGTCACATAGTCTATGTCACATAGGGAAAAGACAAAATGTGCAGTTTGCTGTCTTGGGTGACTTTTAGAACTAATGGTTTTGTAAATGCTTTTATGACACGTAGTACTGAGCTTTTCTGTTAGCCATGCATGAAGAATCATGGTGTTGTGATACAAGTAAATGACTAAATCCTGTTTTAATATATTAAAATTCTCTCTGTTTGTTCTATTTAATTTCTTCAATGCTTTGGAGTACTTGTGAAGAAAGATTGAATTTTAAAAGTCACTGACATTTAAGTATGATTACATAGCAGTAAGTGAAATGAGAAATAGACAAGATTCAAGGTTGCTGAATCAATAGCCCATCGGTTTTGTCACTTGAATACAGTCAAGGTAAAAAGCATCTGCCTTGGTGTCAATAAACCTACAGATCACTCCTTTCTCCCTCTGTACATGTTCTTTGTGCTGTGTCTATGCTAAGAAACTGAAATTTCACTGGCATTATACCTATTTATTTAATGGAGTTCTGACTAATAGCAATTATGTCTATAGAAGTCTAAAAGCAATGCTTATTAGGATTTTCTAATACTTTTTATTATTAAGGATACTAAGACACTTACCATTCAAGTACAATAGACAATAGAAGCTTAAGGGAGAAATTTATCAGAAGGAAATCTGTGAAAGAGTATTCATTACAATGTCACCAGCTCTGCAAATTATTTAAAAGCAAGCAAGTATTCAAGCAAAGTACTGTTGGCTTTTTTAAATCATTATTAAATTCTTTCCTTGTTATCTGTCTTGGCCACTGTAACAGGTAGGATAACAGTTCAGATAGACTTTTCTCACAGCTCACTAGGGTTTTCATTCTTATATTATGTTTTTATGTAAGGAGTAGTCTTTGCATGTGTGTATGCTTGCTTTTTCAGGACAGAGGGATAGAACCAGCACCTGTTGTGTTTACAGCAAGCCTTTAAAGCTCTGTATTCCCTGAGCTAAAAAATAATTTTTCTTTATCACCTCTGAGTATAAAGAGTTTAGCTCTCTAAGATGCTGCTCAAAATTATTTTTTCCCTCTCTTTGTTGCTTATATAAGTATTTTTATTTCTACTTCTATAAAATAAACATATCTGAAAAAATGAAAAGCTAGGGTATTCCAGAGTTACAGTAAGTTGTGTAACCTTAATTAGGCTGCATTGTACCCTTAATTATATTTGTCTTTAGTTATATGATAACATATAATTTCTTTCCCACATTTTTTTTTTTGTCATGTAATACAGTAACTGGTTTTCTAGTTAGCTGCAGATGTGCCATTTCTAGTGACTCAGTACCTAAATAGCTATGTATATAGACATAATTTAGGTGTTTTGCAGTATTGTAGGCAGTAAGCTACCTGTTGGAGTCTGCCTACATCTGAGTCTGGCACATTTGCTAAAGGTAACCTGGGAAGACTTATTTGATTCACACCATTTAGACATTGTGACCAAGACACCAAAGTTAATTGACATGATTTATTTCCTTTTGCAATCAGTGAGTATAGAGGAATAAAATCTTCTCACTAGAATTAGATAATATATGTCAAAATTTGTATTTGAATACATGCTGCCACTTATCTGGCCTAAATACTTCTTACAGTCATTACTTGACTGTATACCAAAACCAAAGCATACCATGTCTTATTATTTTTCTCTCCATGGAATTCATACCCAAATTACAGTGAAAAATGATTCATGAGTTTCTTGATGGTAAAAATAAGATGTCTGGCATAACGTCTCAGAAATATGTGAAGGTTTAGGTGTATGAATAAAAAACTGAGAATAACAGAAACAATCAGTTTCCACCTGGAAATGAGTACCAGCAGTGAAAAACTGGAAAACCTAACTACAGTATGTACATTTATAAATACAGAGGTTTTGATTGGATCCAGGAGGTGTTAGACCTTTTCAAGCTCCTCATCAGGAAGGACAGACTTTTTTACAGGTATGATACATTCCTTCCCCCTTTTGCACAGGAAAAGGAATGCAAACTTATTTGCATTTGCAAACACATTCTGAGCACGATGCTACAATTAGTACACAGAGTAATGATTCAAATGATTCATGCTCCCTTTATGCCACTGACATTTTCTCCTGTCAGCTGCTCTGTTTAGGCACAGTAATCCCCTGCATGACAAGCTGGGTCGGATGGGGTAGTGGCACTGTTCTACTAGCAAAGTACTCAATTAGTTCTTAGTAGGAAACTCGGAGTCCTTAAATATACTTTATCTAGATATATATTTTTGTATTCCTCTTTAGGTATTAATGTTTATTTCAGGAAAATATAGCAGTATGGATTTATGTTACATGACAATATATAAAGAATAAAAACACCCAGATATTTCAGAAGAAGGAACATAGTAGTGTGAATGCATAGAAGACCATTGGATTTTAGGTCACAGAATTACAAAAAGGTTCAAGTTGGAAAGGACCTCTGGAGGTCATCTGGTCCAAATCCACCGTCTAGCAAAGCCATCTAAAGCCAGTCACCCAGGACCATATCCAGGCAACTTTTGAATGCCTCCACAGCCTCCTTGGGCAATCTGTTGCAGTACTCAGTCACCCTTATAGTAAAAAAAGGGTTTTCCGATGTTCAGAGAGAGCATCCCAGAATGAGACACAGGACACTGGCTGTGGCCTCACTGGTCCTGGGCAGAGTGGAAGGATTATCTTCCCAAAGCTGCTGCTGAGATTCATTCTAATGCAGCACTGATTCCATTGGCCTTCTTTGCCACAAGGGCACATTGCTGGCTCATGGCCAACTTGTCAGTAAGCCCCCAGCATACTTTGGCATGATGCAATTTTACTGATGCAGTTGTTAAATTGTTAGATTTTAAATGCTAGAAATGAAAATATATCTTCCAAAACATTCTCCAATTCTTTCAGAAATTTATTTAACATAAACTTTCAAAATACATTTGAAAGTCATGAACTGCAACTTATAACTAATTCAGTACAGCCACTATCATGATAAACATCATACAGAAATGAAATGCCTTCCCTAAACTCTCGAGTAAACTTTATAAAGTTCCTGTGTTTTATATTTCCCTATATGAGATATTATGAAGACAAAAGCAATAAATTTTAATACTTAATATCAGTAGCTCTTACTATGTGAAATCTTTCATACCTGATTCTGAGACTGCAATGTTACAGACATGTGAATCACTTAAAGAGTCTATTGAAGGTGTCACTCACTGGAGGCAGACCCTTTATATAGTTTTAAAAGAACTGGTTTTAAATCTTGAAGTAATTTTTTTTTTTTTTTTTGAGCTGTGATCCTACTATGATATTTTCTTTTCCTTTTGTTATTAGTCTTTTTAGAATGCAAATTCTGAATTTGTTAACTACTTCTGACTGTCAAACACAGCTTTGGTTTGCTAGTCTGCACTTAACACAAGTGTTTTTCTTCTCTGAAGCTAGAGAATGGAATTTGATCTAATCATTCAAACTCTTTGCAGTGGAGAAATAAAGAGATGTCTATGCTATGATTCAGCCGTTTAATTTAGAAGCCAAAAATATTCCTGAGCTGACCAAAGCAGGAGCCAGAAAGGACTAATTCATTTATAGGTGTTTAAATTTCAGATACGAAAAAGTTAGGTAGTGTGAAATAAACTGTGAATGAGAGATCAAGAATTTGTCTCAATTCTTTCCACTGGAGAACGTGAGAAAGTCTTTAACAGTACAATCACACCATTAGACATAAATTTTATGGTTGTGGAACTGCACAAACATACCCAGACCTTCAGTCTTACCATGTCTTCACATTGATAAAAACCTGTCAAGAACGGAGTCTTGGTCAGCCTGCAGTTGGAAGAAAGTTAGAGAAAAGATTCTGTGAAATGCAGTACTGCGGGAGATCAGGAACAGCGTGACAACGACCAATATGATCAAACATTGAACACTTTATTACAGAAAAGACAGACTTATATACCCTGACAGTACAGACTAGTTAACATTTGATTGGTTTACACAATAAGACGCCCCTCAACAAGGCTTCTTTGTTTTGCAAACAACCAGCAAATGTCTCTTACAACTTTTTAAGCCGAGCATCTCCTGCAAGTGTTGTTTAGGCGCCGGCTTCCTTCTTTTACAGCGTGTGATGTCTCAGCCCTTATCTCGTTGCCTTGGGCCAGCATGTCCTGTTTATTCAATCTATCACTTCAAAGACTGGATTGATCACATGCCCTCTAACAGAAAGAAATGCCTCCACACAGTACTAAGAAATTGCTAAAATTATTCTAAATAACACGCTGGAGAAAGAGTAAAATTACTTGTTTCATTAAAAGAATCTGCTAATGTTAAGTAACAGTTTGCCTACTCAAGCAGGATCAGAGGATTGCAGGATCATAGTATAGTTAGGGTTAGAAAGGACCTAAAGATCCATCTAGTTCAAACCCCCTTCCATGGGCAGGGACACTTCCCACTAAACCATGCCACCCAAGGCTATGTCCAACCTGGCCTTGAACACCTCCAGGGAGGAGCATTCACAATTTCCCTGGGCAACCCACTCCAGTGCCTCACCATGCTTACAGTAAGGAATTTCTTCTTAATATCCAATCTAAACTTCCCCTGTTTAAGTTTGAACCTGCTACTCCTTGTCCTATCACTACAGTCCCTAATGAAGAGTCCCTCCCCAGCATCCCTATAGGCCCCCTTCAGATATTGGAAGGCTGCTGTGATCAGACTTTCTTCATCTGCTCTTGCACTTCAATTCTGTGTTTTCAGATATTCTGATTTGCTTCCTGACATGGCACTTGAAAGGTTCCCTCTGTCCCTCAGTTCTAGGCTTATTGCTGCTCCCACCAGCTGTGCAGCAAAGAACATATGTTAAAATGCAGAAAGTGCACATAATAGCAGGGAACAGGCTGTTCTTCCCTCCAGGAGCAGCTCAGATGTAAAGATGAATGTATTTTTCTAGAAGAGTAGTATTTTTCTAGTATTCTATGCCAGTCCATTCTTTTCCTTGAACAGCCCTTGAACAGGAAACAGTGACTATAGTCTTAAAAGCTTTGCACAATAATCATAACTATGTATCACAACCTCCATACAGAAGTACATTAAAGAGAATACTTTAGCCTAAGTGGGTGCTGATGTGTCTGGACTAGGATGAGCTTGACTGCTTCTTCATTTTTTGCATGACTGTCCATACAGCCAATAAATAACATTGTCTACGAATAAAACATGCATAAATCTAGGTAAAATTCTGGCTTCCAACTCACAATGACTTATCAGTATTGCAAAATAAGATCTCAGACTGCAGGTGGAGTTTTTCACAATAGATAGGAATGTTTAAATGATATCAAATTATCAAAGACATATAGCAACTTGATCAGGAGAGATCCATAGAATATTCTGCACATCCCTAAAAGAAGTAATATGTATGCAGAAAACATTACTTTCTCCAGTTCAGTCAGATGAATTTAGTGTCAACTCGGGCTGAAAACTTGCAACCCCATAAGGTCCCTCTCCTTAATGGCAGCAATGCCATTCTTTGCCTCAGGCAACATAGAATCATAGAACCATAGAATAGTTAGGGTTGGAAAGGACCTTAAGATCATCTAGTTCCAACCTCCCTGCCATGGGCAG
>JAOEHX010056068.1:0-20046 GCA_025448015.1 Bolborhynchus lineola
TGTCCCTGCCCATGGCAGGGGGGTTGGAACTGGACGATCTTAAGGTCCTTTCCAACCCTAACTATTCTATGATTCTACGTACTGAATTCCAGGGACTAGATAGTTCATGGAGGTTTGATAACAGCTACAATAAATATACAAAGAAATAGTGAAAAGGAAGATTTAACCAGCATCTGTTAATTTGAGGGCTTTTCCATCCTCATAACCTGGTTTGATATTTCCTTTACCAAAACCCACTTAATATTTTGCAAAAGATGTGCCCGACATTTTACCTCATCCTTCTAGGTTCCAGCTGGGATCAGACACCAAGGTTCTCAGTATAGCAGTTACATATGAAAACTTGCCAGTCCCTGGAAAAAATGAAGCAAACCCACCCCCCAGAAACAGCCTGGATAAGTTTCTTCTTTGCTTTTTCCCTATTATAGCCTTTATTAACCTGTAGCAAGATGTAAGTTATATGTCTATTTTACGGTGACCTTGGTATTATATACTTGCTTGCAAAAGCACTAATGATTTGAGGGGAACCCATCAAGAGGTATCAGACTCAGGGACAAAAAGTGGAATTAGAGAGTAGGTGTAAGGAAAAAGCTCCTTTTTGAAGCTTGTAGCAGCTCCCATGGAGGAAATGTCTATTTACATTATTCTGGGGGATTTCCCTTGGGATTTTGGTTGTAGAGAACCAGTTTAAAGGGTGCCAATTTGCTCCACTCTGTTTCTTTCCCCTTCTCACAGCTTCCTAAGGAAAGCACCAACTTCTGCTGACTCCTGCTGGTTTGTGCGGCAGGAGACAAATCCCACAGCAGTTTGTCACAAACCCTGAAGCACCCACAGACATCTGCAGAAAAGACACTTGTTACAGCCAGCCAGAGGTGGATAGTGTAGATAATCTTGCCAGAAGCAAAATTCTTGCTAATTCTCCTACTTCACTCCACACATTATTAAACATAAAATATCAGCACAGCACAAAGCTCATGAAAGAGCAACAACAGAGAGACATTTCTAAGTTGCTGCGGGGGAAAAAAGGGCTTTAGGTTCACTTAAAAAATTACTCAATTCCTGAAGGAGATGCAGTATGTACTTCTGTGTCTCTACATCTATCTATTATTTCTATCTCATGTGCCCTTGGTGAGCTATCTAAGCAAGGTAGCACAAGGTTCATCTGAAAGGCAAGGAAGTTTTGCATCTAAATTTCCCTTCAATATGAATTTGTGAGGACTGAGTCTTTGAACAACCCAGTCACCTGGTTTTTATTTATTTATTTTAATCTGATTTCTTGCTTGCTTCTTTATCTTCTCTGCAACAGCTGGCAGTACTAGTGCCAGATGCCATCAATGTCTACAGAGTATTAAACAGGCCAGCCCTAACCCTGGGCTTGAAAGAGTGATGACGTCCCAGCAGCCAGAGGACACAGAGGAAATAAGCGAAACAGAAGGAGCTTGTCAAAGAGTTACAACTTCAAACTAACAAAATAACAAACCTGAGATTCAAAACATAGCTCCAACAACAAGCAGATGTACACACCTACTTTTTTTAGTTTGTGTTCTTTCATGGCAATTAATATTCTTAAGCAATTCTTGGACTTAACACAAGACAGCTGAAAATATCCAAATTGGGTAGGCAAGGAAAAGAAATGGGTCTGGGCAAAGGTTTGCTAATTTGATAAAGAATCCAGTCTGGCAGGTAGCCATGTCCACACTGGAGACCCCTGCCCTCTGTCGAGGACAAAGCATGCTTCTCTAGGACAGTAACACCCACATTAACATCCCAGGTTACACCCTCAGGTACACCCTCTCTTAACCAAATCAATGGAGTTACAGCACAAGCTCAGAGCAAGGCTCAACCACCACCATAACTATGCATCCTAATGTCTTCCCTGTTCCATAAGAAACAGATACAGTGACACCTGTCAATGGCAGTAACATGGTATAGCGATATGATTTTCCAGCAGCTCATTCACAGTGATTTGCACTCCAGAGGTTTCTGGAAGCTTCCACAGGATTGTTGTGGAGTTACCCATTTTGATTCCCTCTCTGAGATGCATCTCCTGGTGCACTATTGAAGCTAAGTGGCTTGAAGTTAGCAGAGGATTATTTCCAGGGTATTGACTATTCACTAAGAGCTAAAGCTGAGGCAGTGCTGCTGAGAAGCCAACTGGAATAGGTAATGGTAAGGAGCTGAAGCCAAAGCAATCCAAGCCAACAGGATCACTGGAAGCCAGCAAGAGCTGTCTCTGGAGACTGCCCTACTGCACATACATTTGGAGCACAAAAAGGGAAAGTAGGAGCTCAAGGGACATGAATCAGCCTAGCTGAGCAACTCTGGGAACTCGAACATTGCTGCACAGCCAGAACTTTGCCTTATCATATCCAAAGCTTATTAAAGCAAAATACTGCAAAATGGCAGAGAAACAAAGTCTGATCCAAATCAATATTTGGAAGACACAGTTGACAAAGAGCATAATATATATGCCAAGCATCCTCTTAGGAACAGACTAATTTGGTGCAAACTTTCCTGAATAAGAGATACATTCATAAAAATGTCTTGTCACCGGGTTTCAGAGCAGCATGAGAACTCCTTCCTGACTCAATTTCCAGGCACGACTCAATCCTCCCCTTTCTCTCCTTCGTCCCCTCTGACCAGTTAAGAGCAGCCACCCCTTCTCAGTATCTCCACAGGGGTTAATTAATTTATCTGTTTTATGCAGACACTGGGATTGCCCTGAGAGTTTCCAAGGTAGACAGAGAAAGTGGAAATAAAAAGCAGCTCCCTGCATGATTTGTGAAACATGCAAAATACAATAGCAATAAAAATAGTAATGAGTTCATTACAATAGAAATGGTCTCATTAGCAGTGCAAACCCCAGTCATAGACATGGCCAGGTTCCTGATGGTGCAGGGAGTATTTTAAACACTGCCCTTGCCTGCTCCAGCAATATAAATCCAAATTAAAAATACATAGATCCTCCAACCCTTGGGCTGCTGTCCATCCCTTTGCTCCCCCAAAAGGTGACTGTGAAACAGCATGTGTGGTTCAGATGCTCAGTGAGGTAGTGATACACAGGGGAGCGTGCTATGAGCAGAGGTCCTTACTGTTCAGGCTTTCACTACCACAAGAGGAGGGGAAAGAGAACTCCATTTGCTGGCAGGAATTGCCTGTAGCAATGCAGTTGGAAAATGTATTTGGAAATACTTTAAGTGGGAGAAAACCAGTTTTCATCAAAATGCTGGTAATGAATTCAGGGCATTTGCAGCTGGATGGTAGGAATGGGGATTACAGAGCAGCATCAGAGGTGTTAGGCCAGTGAGTTGGGGTGCAGCATACAGACTGTGCATGCCCTGCTGCTTGACACATACCTCTAGGGAAAATGTAATGAAGGATGATGGTATTTGCCTGTGGCTGGAGCATGGCTTCATCTCTTCATCACAGCCAAGTGGTGTGGTTTCTTTGCTTGCAAAGCTGCAGGCAGAAGTGTCACTGTAGCTGAGAACATGCTGGTCAATGGCCATGCTGGGGGAGAAAGAGCAGACAGCAGATGGGAGAAGACTGGGCACAAGCATGGGAGTGGCATTACTCTGAGGGGGTAGGAACCATCTGCAAGGGAAACTCGGTCACTCTAATCCTGGTTACTCCTGAATTCCATATTGCTCAGGGACAGAAAGCAGCCAAGCTTGGAAAACTGGCATATTAATTACAAAGAAAACACCCATTTCACTCTTTATCTATTTAATGTCTACATGTGTACCACTTAGAAGACAGCACTGAGCAACTTGTGTCAATGTATTTACCTGTGTAAATAAGATGGTCTTCATTTTTATAGATCAGAAGTTGTACTGCAGGAAATGCAGAGCTCAGTCACAGCAGAGCTTAGTGGGCTTTTGGCTAGAGGTCCCAGAAGCAGTGCAGCACCTTTCTGTGAGCAGCAATGGAGCATCTACACAGCCTGTCCTGGGTCACACTTTTTTCTCATCCCACATTTTTATGCCTTAGGGATCAGATTTCACAGGACCAGGGTTTTAAGGGACCTGAAACAGTACATGCTGCAGTACTATAGTCCCTCTACACACAAACCTCTCCATGACTATTCCATGGCCATACAAAAGCCCACAGCAGAGCAGGGAGCTAAGCCCCTGCGGGTCAGGCTGTGCTCTAATTGCCAACCAGTATCCCCTGTATGCAAAATCCTTTATTCACTTCTAATCTAGGCTACCAGAAATGTACAACTCCAAGATCTGCAAGGTAATAATGAGCTACACTCTTCAAAAATGTACTTAAGGTTGAAAGTGATTAAAGATGCCTCAGCCTCCAATTACCTATTACTCACTGGTGCTCTAAACGGTTCATTTTTCACATCATTCCAGGAAGTTGTAACTTCTTAAAGCAATGTTTCTGGTAATTATGAGAAAGCAGCAACAGCAGCCACTGAGCATTATCTAATGCTGCAGCAGAGCCAGAAACACTGCCTTCTGCGGATGATATAGTAAGTGCGGGGACGTGGCAGAGAGAGGCAGTGCCTGGTCTGACTGCTCAGCATCTCACTGCTGAGGACTGCTGACCACTTGTGAGGAGTTCAGTTTGTTTGAGAGAAACACTGGTCTTGGGAAGGCTTAACCCTGCTTGGCCTGTGTTTCTAAGACCAGCTTTGGCCTCAGGACAAGGGAGCTCCTTGTACAGTTCAGTAATGTGGCGCTCCCTCTAGCTGGGTTAAATTCTTGCTTCTCTGAAGCTGGTCTAGGAATAAGACATTCAGGAATGTTATTTTTAGGCTCTCTACTTTTTGGCATGTAGTTAAAGTAGCTACAGCAGATACATCTGACCCCTAAATCTCCACAGTCTGCCTTCACCTTCATGGCTTTCAGTCTGTTACAGTTTTATTTACCAGTTTTACCTTGCAAACAAAGTTAAATGAGACCTAGTTTTTTTGTTGCAAAAATAGTGCCACTTTGGCACTACACTGATAGATACATTGGAGAGCTACCACACTGCTTACATAAAAATAGAAATATAAATAAATAAATGAAAAAAAATCCCAGGCACTTGAGACAACCACTCCATGCCAGACACTGTAATTGCAAAACCAAATACTGGCTGTCCTGGCTGCCTCCACACATAGCCTATGGCAGGGAATGAGCCCTAACAATGGCTATATCAAGCTCAACAGTTTGTCACAGGGAAGAACATAACTTCTATGGATATGGGCTTCTGTAGCTGGATGCTGCCTCACTTTAGACATATATCCTCAGTATACAGAGAACATTAGTTGCACACATGCTGTAGAGAACAGATGGGCATTTTAACTCTTGCATCTGATTTTGCTGCTCATCTTGTCACTGGGACACCACCACCCACCTTTCCTCAGATATCTGTCACCTCTGACACAGCATCACAGGGACATACATCCTGAAAAGAGAGAGAAGGAGAGAAAGGAGCAGTGCTTGCAGACCAGTGGTGGGTTGGTGATCCAGGGCTTCCAGCTCTGCTTGTTGTGCCTGCATGCACCTGGGCTGTGACGTGTCTCTGCATTTCAAATGCAGACAAACCCCTGCTTCATTAAGACAGCCTTCACACATGGCCACACGGTGCCTCTCACTGCTTTGGCTATGGAGATGAAAGCATAGAAAGAAATTATTTACTGCTGGTTCTGCTACATGTTTTGGCTTGGAAAGGAAAAAATGTTCCCATTGCATGTCCAGGCTCAGCAACGAGCTCCAACCTGCTCTTCCTGTGATATTTTCTCACTCATTTATCCTTCCTCCTTTATACTTTTCAAAAAGTATGGGATTAAGTGTGCTTCCAGGACAGTCTATATTGCCTTACATGTGCCTGTGGCTTGGAAAGTGGCATGATGCTTTGATTTAGTTTGAAAGAGGATACTGATTTAAACAAAAGTTATTTCATCCTTAAACAGAGGGCAGTGATCACAGCTGCTGAGCTCATGATTTTTTTTCCTCAGTAAAATAACAGCAACAGTTTTTACCTGTTTGGAAAGTACTGTGCACACCAAACACTGTATAAACATTCAATGACTCTATTACTAATAACCATCCCAGTTACTAATGACAGGAACTTATCTCAATAATAATAATATGCTTTCCCAAGATGACTTCAGCCCATTTAATCTCAAGAATTTATCTCAATAATGAGGGGAAAGATATTAGAAATAGAAAAAAGAAAGATGTGCAACAAGGACCACAGACTGTCTTCTGTGATAACTGCGGTGAACAAACGTACCTTCTTTCTCAAGTATGCATCTGGAAAAAAGAAAACATAAACCAAACCCTAACTTATACATGATGTATTTATGAAAGTTAAAAATCTGGGAAGGTGAAGGTATTTGGCTTTGCAGTCAGTAGCTGTGAGCTACCAGGCTGGTGGAGGGGGAGGCTGCAACGCTCTGAACAGCAGCAGGGTTACATGGCTGTAAGTTTGGGCAAGTGACAAGTTTTCAGTTCGGAAGCAGCATCCCACCACCTGCTAGGCTGTGTGCTACAGAGACACCCAAACTTACAGAAACTGAGTTACTGGTGAGGAGGTAGCGATGGCTGGAGCTACTCCACATCTCAAGTGTAACTAAAACCCCAGTGGGACCAGCAGGGACCCTGGCAGCAGGGGCACATCTCCATTCCCATGCTCTACGTAAGGCTGTCTCTTATTCTTCCTGCTCATACAGGTCAGTCAGAGAGTTCTCTGCCTTCAAAGCAGAGAAAGGCAGCTGAGAATATAAGTTAGCAAAAGGAAATGAAAGAACAGCAACTACCAGATGATTAATGCTACCGACACGAACCTTGCTGACAGCTCAGAGCTTGGACAACTCTGCCGAAACAGATAGACTTAGTCTTTTAAAACAACAGGAACTAAAGAAAAAGAAGCTACCCACTGGGAATGTCTAAATTCATAGAAAAGCGATGAGCATGTCTGGATTTCTGTCAATGTTACCACTCTTTATCTGGATGCTCAACATCCACTCAGCTCAGTGAGCACACTTTGGGCTACCAGTACAATGTCTATTGGCTGAAAAATCAAAGGCAGCAGCACATGAACCAGTCTTCAGTTTTTCCAAGTTGTGTTCTTCCACCCTGACCCATATTTTCAGCAATGAGTAATTTTTGTTTTCTAGTTTTCCCCTCAAAGAGCAACAGACTACAAAAGCTTTGCCCCAGCTGAGCTTTCCCACCATCTGCCTATTGCCACATGGCAAAAAGGCAGCACCATATACCACAATCACACCCCTCAGGCAAATCTCTCCTAGATCACCAGCCTCCCATTTCACTTACAGAGTCAGTGGATGCTGTAGAAAACTTAAAGGCATAAAGAAGAGTCAAATACACATTGAAATACTTGTTACATGAGTGCATGCGAGCATGAGATGTGCTCAGTTTTCCGTTACAGGCTTATGGCATATTTATTCATATCATAAAAGCAGCTCCCAAGTGGCAGGCTGAAGTCATTGGCATGTTAGCCCTGGTATGAAACTTCCCACAAAAAGGAAATAAGGGCTTTTCCCAGGCCCTGGGGTTACAACAGGGATCTGCATACTGCTCTGCCCGAGAGCTCTGTACCCAGGCTTTTAAGTTACCTGAAATAAAGATCTGTACTCTGCAGCCACCTGGTATTTCCCATCATGGCTGCTGCACAACATGCACTTTATGATCAAGGGACTGGTTTCATTCTGTGTGGCCAGGGCACATGCACCCCAGCAGACACAGAAAATTGGTTTTCTTACTTATCATACTTCCTTCCCACATTACACTTGCAGTTCACTCTCCTGAAGGAATTGCAACACTTTACTATTGTTTCAAAGCACTGGAGACCAGCAGGACTCGGGGGGCTGATTTGTAACTCATAGGAACATCTAAGGAGAAGTCCCAGTTTCCTAATATTCTTTTTATCATCTTTACATTTGGGGTTTGGTCACAGTTGATTTGCTGATAAGCAAAATAAGCATAGCACAAGCAGTCAGACATCAGGGGCACCCTATTGGGCCAAAGCAGAAAAAGGCTTACACAACATCTTCTAAGATTTATATTTTGGAGAGGAGGAACATCACCTCTAGGAATCCAGCATTACTGGATACTCTAACCCAGAAGAGATAAAAGCACTTACTAATTACTGCTGGGTTTTCTTTGAAGAATTGGGTTAAATCTCTTTTGAAAGTAAATGTCTGTTTGTTTTCATTAGATGTACAATTTAATTTGTTTAGGACCTTTTCCTCTTTCAAGGTTTTGTTCTAATGATATCTGTGCCTTCCCTTCTCCTTTCCCTCTCTTTTCTCCCTAAAGATAGGAACTTTTCATTCATTCTAGATTCCTTAATTTAACAGGGAATATCTCCAAGTTCTTCTCCATCTTCTTTGGGTCCAATTTTTTTTCTCCTTATTTCCACCCATTGAAAATGTATTTCCTTTATTAAAAAAAAAAAAATAAAAAAAATGCTGCTCTTGCTTACCTGTTTGATAATTGTGAGATATATTCGCTCATGAATATTTCCTGTCTGAACCCTGTATTTATGTTTTATATTATAATTTATCTGCCAATCACTACTATGCAACATTGTGGCAACAGAGTAATTTGGGCTGAAAGGGAACTTACAAGGCCATTTGATTCGTATTTGTTCCCTAATTCAGGATCGACTCTGCTTACAACATTCCCGACAGATGTTTTTCTAACCTGCTCTTAATAACCTCCAGTGACATTAGGTGCACAACCTCCCATGGCAATTTCTATTAATATTTAACTGTTCTCACTGTTGAAGTTTTTCCTAATATTTAACCAAGATTTCCTAGGGGGCAGCTTAGGGCTGTGATTTCTCATCCTGTTCACATGGATTTGATCTTGTTAAGTCTATCCAGCTGAGTGAAATGGTCCAGCTGAGCTCCCAGGAGCTTTCTGCACTTGTGTTCCCCTGCAAATATAGAGCTACACCCAAAATTCAAATAGAGATCAGCTGTTTGCATTGCCCATGTCTGACATCCATTACAATTTTGCTATGTCCGGGGGAAAAAACACGAACAAGAAAAATACCACCAAAAAATCCCTTATACATCACACACTGCTCTTAATAGCTCATCTCCCTTCGCCTTCCACCTTACTGTGTAGCATGACAATGTTCTTCACTCATGCTGTAGGTTACACACAGAGGTCTTTGAGTATTTACCACTTCTTCATTGAGCACACTAATATTTGGATGATAATAAATGAACTCTTCCCCGCCCTGAAAACACCACCCAAAAATAAGTTATACCTCTAATTTGTTATATGAATAAAGAAAAACTTTGGATGTCCTGTTTCTTATCTGTAGGATGGGAATACGTACAATGTTCCTGACTCATAGATGCTCCCATGGCTCTATAAATGAAGACTGTCACAGTCAGCTTTGCCACTGGCCTGGTGGATTTATTTGGGTCAGCCCTTCCTTTACATGACTTCCTATGTTAAAGTGAACAATTTAAAAAATAAAAAAGATATATTTGCAAAATACATAGGAGGGACTCTCTGTTTTACTGTTCTCATGTCTGGTGATTATCACGTGAGTCCATAAACATCCCCAGTGCAAAACACTGTGTAAGTGGAAGCAGCTCAAGGCTTCACAGCCAAGTAGACAAACCAGTTTCTTACCTCCCTTAGGCAAGTGGGCTAGGAGGTTTCACGCTCCTGGCAGCCACTGGTGCTCCTCAGCCTTTTATATTTCCCTCTGAAGTAGCAGCCCCAGCAGCATTGGCTTCCCAGAGCTCTTCCACAGGCAAAGCAGACATCTGCTAACCGGGGCAGAAGACAGCTGGGTCACAGCTATTTTGCTGTTCTCAGCAGTTGCAGTAATTTTTCCTCCCCTTAGCATTGGCCCTGATTATTAATATTTGTTTTCATCATTACTAACATTGCTACTACTATTCTAAATAACAATGGATCAAATTCCTTCTCAGAAATATTTTTTTGTTAATGTTTAAAGTTACTACATCCTACAGCGATGAAAAGAGAAATGTTCCTATTGTATTAGTGGGTGAGATTCCTTCAGACTGGGTGATGGAGGAACTATGGTCAGAGCGAATTGGGAATCAGAGTCAGACTGCACTGAACCACCGCCTCAGGCATCCGGAAATGCTGGCTTCCCTATTCCTAGAGCAGTTGTAGCCTTGGAGGCACAAGCCCTGAAAATGTGGAGGTCCCACAGTGCGACAGACCAAACTGGTAGGAGAGCAGAGGGGATCTATGAGACCACAAGTGAGCAAAGAATTGAAAGCTTTTTTGTTTTGATTGATGGATGCCAAATGATTGTGTTGCTGGCCTCAAGAAAATGAAATCCTGAGCAACACAACACATCATTTGGGGCTAATCAAAGATTCTTTGTTCAGCCCCAAGCTGAAACACTTTTGGTTCTTTGATCCTCTAGAGAAAAAATAAATATCATGGACACAATTAAAAAAAGGGAGGTGCTTTGACTGGAAATAAAACAACTCCAATACTTTGTTTTCTCTTCCAAGTTTTGACCAGCTCTCTTGTGTGAAACTGCTTCACATATTTGCTTCAGTTTTTGTCCAAAAGAAAAAAAAAACAGAAAAGCAACAAACCAACAATCACAAAATCTTTTGCTTTAAGTCAAACTTTTTTCCCTTTGGCATCACACCATAAATACACCATAAGGGCTGTATTTCCACCAGACACTTCACTTCCAGTGAAGCAGACGCTGATATTGAAAAGCTGCTGAGTTTGGCTTAGTACTCCCTGCACCTGGTACTGGGGGGTCATGTCCTTGGCCAAGGGGATAAGCAATGACTCTGTTGAAAGATGTTTCTGAGGACAGATAACAGAAACAGCAGTCGGGAGCAGTGTAGATACAGCTAAGCAGGCCTTTAGGCATGACTCCTGACCTCTGGATCAGTCCTGCAGCCCCGATCTCTGGTTATTTGGGTGATGCATTAGGTCCCCCAAAGCAGATCAAGGTCTGTGTCCAGCCATGGATGAATAACAAAGGAAATCCCAGTCCTAAGGAGCTCATATTTTGTTTTGACTGCCTGTTGAAAGGAGCAAAGGAGCTTTGTCCTGGGAACACTGAGACTTCTCAAAAAAGACATTCAACTTCTGCCTTTCCGCAGAAGACGTGACTGTGGCAGATGCTGTGCTGAGAGAGCCAGAAAGATCTTAGCTAGTAAGAAGGACAGCTTATAGCTTCTCTCCTAACAAACCAATAAAGGCTCTTCAAAATTAAGCCCTGTGGGTCATACTGCATCAACAAGTCTGCAACCACAGCCAGGGCTCTCTCTCACAAGGCAGGACAAAGAGCTCAGCACCACAACACAAAAACTCAGAAGTGCAGGACCAAACCAAGAAAGGCACAGTGATTTCCACAGAACTAATTTTAAAAACCATTGCTTTTTTGGTTCCTTAGTTTATCCTTCACAACACACAGAGCAGAGCCTGCAACAAAATACATCAAATATACCTGCATTAGCTCTCTCACCTTATGAACCATCACACTTCACAGCCTCCACCACCACTGAGTTTGCAGCATATCTCTGAAGCAATAAGGTGCTCAGACTCCTAGATGCAGAAAATTTCTATAAGGTCCTGACCCTGCACAACTGCCACCAACTGCTCTCCTCCAGGCTGGCAGAACACAACAACCAAGTAAAGGGCAGTTTCAGAACAAAATACCTTTGCAAATGGAAGACTTTAGGCAGCTGGGCCTGAATTTGTCAGAGCCCACCTGAGCACAGTTAGGAGCCTGATTAAGTCCCCTCAAGGAGGTGGAGAAGGCTCCTGGTACAGAGTATGGCATCTCTCTTCTATCCATGTGGCTGTGTCCTACTCCAAACAAGCTGGCTGTCCTGAACTTGAACTGTATAGCAATCTCTCTTAAGTACTGAAACAGATTTAATTATTCACATAATCAGGGAAAAGAACCCGCTGCTGCTTCCCGAAAAGCAGGTAAAATGGCCCATTGCAACAGTGTAGGAGAGAAAGGAATGCACCACCCCAATTGCACATGGAGTAGGGGCAGAAAGTCTCTCACTCTGCAGTCTGTTGCCAGCACCACAGCTCTTTTCAGAAATGGTTGTACAGCATAGCAGAAAATCAAAGGGGTTTTGGGTGTTTTTTTTTGTTGCTCAATAAAACACACAAACCCAAGCCAATGAATTCTTCTCTTCCAAATGGTACTTGTGCAGAGCACCCAGCCATAACCTCTTCCATCAGCTGCCTTTGAGCGGGGTAAATCACAGCTGTGCTGAGGTGTCCAGGCAGCCTGATTATTCCATCCTCCCCTCACATTGCTTCACTCCTCTGAAGCTCATGGAGCTGAAAATAGGAGTGATGGCAGCATAAGTAGCATTGCTTTGTGCTCTGTGGCTTCCCAGCATCTCACTTAGGCAGTAAGGAATGGGAAGTGAAAGCTCCTTGGGCTGACAACCCCAAATCTGAACTGTAGAGTTGAAGATCTCTCGTATACCTATTAGAACACACAGGAGAGAGTGCAAAGGCATTGATTTTAACTACCTTGTGTGTTATCTGATCCCCCCTTGCTTGCACAGGAAAGATGGATGTCTTTGAGTCGCCAGCTCCTCCCAGTGCTGTCATTGTTTCTCCTTCTCAAGCTTCCTTTCTCAGTTTTGTTTTTGTTTCACCTTTTTTCTCTTTTCTCCCTGCTGCTGTTCTTACCCCAGGGTGCCCTGGCCTCCCACTTCCCCAACACACAGGGACAAGTTCTTTGCTCCTTGGAGAACAGCCTTTTCCCAATGGAGCAGTGTGTCCCCCTGGGAGCCACATCCAGCCTGCTGGGGGAGTAGGAGAGCCAAATTTAATTTTTGGTTCCCTTTTCCCCCTCCTGAATGAATTCTCTTCCAGCTCTTGGGGGTTCAGGCTGTTGAACATCCCCTTGTCCTTCCCTCCTGGTGTTTTTCTTTGCCCATCTTTCTGTATGCCTTTGTGCCTGCAGGTGCCCCCATGCCATGCCTGTGGATCCCAGGCTGCTACCTGGGTTGGACAGAGCAGGGGGAAAAGAAAGCACAAAGCCTGAGACATGCCATCTGCCAGGACCATAAGGTAGATGGGAATTCCCTGAGCAGCTTACTGTGCTGTGCATCAACAGTTAAACCAAGGTGGGAGGCAATAATGATGTGAAACTCTTCTTTTTAGATACAGCATGAGTCAGCTCAGTCACATCAAGGAACAAGGAAGAGTGGAGTGGTTCCAGCAGTATGAAGCACAGACAATGGACTCACCTCTGGAGTAACTGCATTAACTCTTTATAGGTTGTTTCCAAGCCCAGAAATAATCAGTAGAAGCTATGGAATGTACTAAATAATGTTTTTCTTGTGGTTCTAAAATTATATACAACTTTATTGTTTTCAACACCAACTGCCAGAAAGGCAAATAAGCAGAGACAGTGACCGCTGTTTCAAGAATTTGACCATCCCCAAATTTCTCTTGAAGTCATGAATTTTTTAAGATGAACCAGACAGCCTCTGGTTCCTTTGATTTTTTGTTGTTATTTTTCAGTTTCACAGCTCTCCATGTACCCCCATGTCACATCTTCAGACCACAAAGGTAAAAGCATTTGTGTAATCGCAGTTTCTATTGTGTGCTCCAGAAATGGGTGCTGTCAGTCCATATTTGAAAGTTCATAGTAGGTTTGTGACAGAGCTATCTTGAATCATCTACACTTTTGCAGGAATTCCGACTGTGTTTAGTTTACTCTCATCCATCAAAATAGGTGTTGTTACAAGTGTGGCAAACTAAAGTCACAGCTGATGATAGGTGATCATATAGTTTAGTTCTGGAATCAAGGCTCAATATCTTGCTGATCACCAACCTGGGATGGTGTTACGGGACCACCCTCAGATCAGCTCTATGCTGTTGCAATTCACAGATGCACACAAACTCGTCATGGGTTGGATCAGAGTCAAGTCTCATCCATCATCAGTTGCAGGGGAGGCAAAAGCATTTTCCTATTGCACAAGGGAACACACACAGGGAGAGAAGTTGGTGCTGTGGCCCAGACATAAATCAGTGCTGGGAACTTGAAATTAAGACTTTACTCCAGTGATGAGTAATCTGTTCGCATAATTCTCCTCTGGATGTTTTGGATACAGCAACATGTTGTTTCTCCTGCAGCAGCAGATTTTGGAGAGGCTTTCTTACTAATTCATGCCAAATCTAGTTGAGCTGCAAGTCCGTCTCGGCAAAATGAAAAAATGGCTCATGTTTGGAGACATAGACATACAAATGTCTTTAGAAGAATGAGTCTTACATTTCAAAACATGTCTTTTTCCTCCTTTCTATCTGTTGTGTTTGCTTTTGTTGTTTTCTTTTTGCAGACTTCTTAGCAAATGGGTTGGCATGAACAACGTTTCAGACAAAGAGAGCTTCCAGAAAACAAAGGTTTTAAAAGTTATAATGGTTGATTCATCATGGTAAATATCTGATTTCTGCATTTACTGTCCCTCCAGTGAGGGTGTTATTGTATTGCCCAAGACTAAAATGTCTGATAGAAACAATTATAATTTTGATCAATAATTGCTGTAAATGATCTGTGTACCATAAGCTGCAGCCCAAAAACTGACTGCAGAAGGGTTTGTCATGATGTCTCATTTCCAAGGAAGTTACTGTCTGCTCATTAAGGTGGCGAAGGGGGGACCAAAAGGTGTAAAATGAATGAGATAAAAATTATTAATTATTCACCCTCTTCTGACATCCATAGAGGTGACCCTATCAGCTGGATACCCCTCACGCAGTCCATATGGGGAGAAAGAAGAGAAGTAAAAGTAGAAGACCTCTCTGTTCCTTTCGAGCAACATTAATTTGTATGTGCCAAAACCATCTACCTTCCAGCATGATCATCACTTATGTCCAAGACTTTCCATCTAAAAGCAGATTCACGTCAGGAAATGTGTGAACAGAGCAGATCGTTAGTACAGGAGTGGACAAGGATTTCTGAGCCTGTTCTGCACTGGATGTGGATTCAAGTCCACAGAATCACAGACTGGTTGAGGTTGGAAGGGACCTCTGGAGATTATCTGGTCCATCCACCCTACTCAAGTAGAGCCACCTAGGGTCAGCTGCCCAGGACCATGTCCAGATGGCTTTTGAAGATCTCCTTCCTGGGGCAGCCCTTGCCAGTGCTCAGTCACCCTCACCATCACAGTGCCTATAGTTCAGATTTGCATCAGCTATGAAAAAACTGTGACAGCAACAGAGCTGTCAGAGAGATTAAATTCACACCTTCATTCCCACCTTTCCAGGCTATCACAGGGCTAAAACAGCTGTGAGCTGTGATCAGTAAGCAAGCAGCCATGAATTTGGCGGGTTTAGTTGATTTCTTTTCTGCATATTCAAGCCCTCTTGAGAATTTTGCTGTTATCCAGTAAATGCCTCTTGGAATCTTTCCTTTAAAATCCATACAGATTTTATCAGACATAGTGTACAGTGTCTCTGTTGTCAAAACCCACTAAAAACATTGAAAAATTTGGCTTACATTGTGTTCCAGCCTAAGCTGATTTTTTTATGGGAGGAATATTCCCCCTAAAGTAATTTGTACGAGGTCCAACTCAGTGTGTGTAAGCTGTTCCAGCTGATTTCCCTGCTCTCTGTGTTCTGGATTGCACAGTTGGTTATGGGCTTGGTGAGTCGCAGAGACGTTCTCTGTACACCATTCCCTTCTGAAGAACACCACCTCAGCCCTGATAGACACAACTCTACCATCACTTGTTTTATTCCTGCTAACTGCTCCTGAACACCCTTATTAGAGGCTTCAAGCCTGGAGTTAAGAGTGCTTCCTCACTGCAATCCCTGCTAAACAACTGACCTTGTATTTGATTTTATTTCTTGGAAGTGTAATCAGGCACTGCTGGTGTTAGAGTCACAGGTCACAGTGCAGTTATGCTCCCTTTGTATTGCCACACACAAGTCACTGACCACGTCGGTAGGCAGGTGTGCTGTTGTCTGAACTGGTGGAGGGTTGGCTGGCAGGCAGCATGGGAGCAATTTAGCATGAAGGTGTGAGATGGCTTCCAGGTGAAGCAGCTCTGTACTACATCAGAACCATCCTCTGCAAATGGGCAGTAAGAATGAGGAGATATAAATGGGAGAATTCACTTGAAACAGAAACACTGACCAGGCAAAATCCTATTAAAGAGAGATATGTGAGCTTTTAACTGGAATCATGAAATTAAGTTGGTTTGAGTGATTTTCAGCTTGGTTTTTTTGTTGTTTTTTTTGTTTTTAAACAAAGCCTTTAAAATCACACAATAATTCCTGTTTAATATTCTTTGGTCATTAAATGGAATTAAAATCTTAAATTGTATAGTAAGGAGATCATAGAGACACAGATCAGCTGCTCCAAATTATCTGTTCTCCACTAACATGGGCATGTTGTTGCTGTTGTAAAATCACAGCTTGATTAAATACATTGGGGTCACTGTGCTTATCTTGCAGCGCTCGTGTCTGTGGCTCTGGCAGATCTCTTTTGAAACGAACTGGTATTTTGAGTCAGTGTCGAGAAAAAGTGAGCTAACCCTTGTTTCTCAAAGAATGGAATGACATGAAAACCTCATCATCATATGAGATAATAGCTGGGTTTGGGCAGGAAACAGATTTCTGTCAAAGTTACAATGCAATTTCATAATATCAACTCACTTTTGCAAATAGCAAAAAAAATCTGAAAAAAACCCAAGTAAAAACAGTCTTTGCCAGTAGCTATCAACAAGTGTCCTTTTATACATTAAATGTGTAAATTTTGTAAAATTTACTTGATTTTAAAATTTAAAGCAACAAAAAAAAAAACCCAACAACAACAATTCACTGCCTCTTTTTGCTTATTTTTTTTCTCTTGCATCTGCAATTTTATATAGAAAATTTCAAAAGAGAGGAGAGTTTTTCAGGTCAAGAGATCCAGCAGAAAACAGCCTTCTTTCTCAACAAACTGCGTGAGAAAAGTTTTTCAAGTGGTCCTAGCAACAACAAGCAATTGCTAATACCAATGGCTTTTAAAGCACCAATTATCAGCGGGATCAAACCACAGCTCTTGCACAGTCTTTGGAAACAATTCACTGTACTTTTTGTTAAACAAAGCCATAACAACAAACATGCTTTTTAACTCCATTGAATAAAAAGCCTCTCTCCTTCTCACATGCTTGACTATGAACAATGCAAACCTTTGCACAGCAAGAGGTCAGGTTTTTATGGGCACCTGGCAAGATCAGAAGTGCCACAGTTCTTAACACATAGATACTGGATTTTGACCTACCCATTTACAGACCTCAGCCACCACTGCTTTGTGTTATTTACCATAGACAGGGTCCACCTTACACTGTCATATTTGAAACTCAGGGAAGAAACCTATACTGCATTAATGTGTTAACACTCTAACATTGGTTAACCACTGTCCATGTTGCAAGAACATCTTCTGGTCCTGAGCACTTTAATAGAACTTGATTGCAACAATTCTCACCACACACTGGCCTTACAGCTTACAGACACATATAGCCATGTGTGGAAACAACCATAGCACTATCCTGCCTATTCCAATGATTCTCAAGATGCTGTTTGGGGCGTTTAAGATGTCTCTCACTGAGCAATGCTCAGGGACTGCAATCTATTCTTCCACCCTTTTAGCAGCTGTAAAACCAGACTATTTACAGGATGCCTAATGTTTTCAGCTTCTTTTTTGTTAAGGTCACATTTTTTTCCAAAGGGTTTGTTCACAAAAAAACTTTCCACTGTGTTGTTCATCACCTCTTGTGACTAATTAACCTTTTTCTGTAGCTAAACATGAGGAAGGGAAAAAAAAAATCTGCCTTAAGCTATTGATATAAGAACATATGAAAAGAAAAAGCTCTAGTTTAACTCTGTACTGGATCCAAACCTAGCAATCCATAAAGGCAAAGGTACCTTTACAACTTCAATTACTAATATATACAGTTACTAAATAAATAACTGGAGTCTAAGACAAAAGGTGCATAAATAATGACTGGGAAGGAAATAGCACAAAACTGGTAGCTTTCTGCAAATACATCACCATTTTACATGACTTCATCCAGTATTATAAATGCTCTGCTAGTGCCTTACTACAAAAGCATTTTCAAACATATTGCTCTGTAGACTATATGATTTTTTTCCTTAACATAGCATTCAAGCTAAATAAACTATCTGGTTTGTCACTTAAGTAACACATCAAATTGCTCAAAAATGATTATTTTTTGGGTTATAAATGTAGGATTTAAGAGGCAAACCAGGGTTTTCAACCTGACCTCTAGACCGTTACAGTAAAGACTTTACCTTTGCTACAATGCTGCAACATGGCCATATTTCTGAGATGAGGATCCTTAAAATTCATTGCTGTTTCATTATAGTGTGCCTCCACAAGAAATTCTCCATGTAAAAAGCCCTTTTGAAGTTAATTCAAGAAGCAGCCAAAGGGATCAGGTCATTTTCTTTATGGTAGCAAATGAAAGCATGAGTTAGAGCTGCGCTTTTGAGGTACCTGTGTTGTAACTGGGATGGCAAGGTTTGCTGGGAGAGAATGATTTCAGCTTCATTGCTTTGCTGAATCAGGGCCTTAGGACTGACTGGTGAAAATGAGTAATTTGAAAAGTACAAGCTCATTTTGTCCTTCTGCTAATTGAAACAACACTGTTCTTGCTTAATAGCCCCTGAGCTAGGGGCTGTCTTTCCTCCTCTGTCTTAAAACCCACAGGGAAGGCTATTCTTGTGTGCCCTCTTTGAACCAATGACACTGGTTTAGATAAGAATTTCCACATTTATATTGTATTTCCTCACACAGACTTTTCCTACAGATGACCTTTTGGGGCTGGAAACTCTGACCATTGAGGAGAGAACACAATTTCCTGCCTGCTACTGTAAGTGAAGAGTAGTCCTGCACAACAGCCCTGCAAGTAAAATATGTGAATAGTAAGATCACATGCGGAGTTGCAGAGAAACAAATCAACAATGCTCAAAGTAAGCTGAAGAGTCTGATCTTACTGGACAGGAGGAACCGGTGTTCTTTTTCTAGCTCAATTTTTAACTTCTGCCATTGGAAGCAGAATTTCAAGCACCTTAAACCCAAAAAGATTGGTAAAAATGGTGAGACAATATCACAAGCAAGCAAAAAAGAGAAACTGCAGAAGTTTTTATGCAACAGAAGAGAGAACCTGTTATTTGAAAGTCATCACAAAGTACTTGGGTGGGTCCAGATGAGGGAGGTCCCAGCACTTTATGAAGCATTTGTGCCAGAAATGGGAGAAATACGAAGGCCTATGGGGAAAAGGTTTACTATTTCAGTTCGAAGAGGTAGAAAAAGCTGGAACACAGCATACCACTTACTGTAACAGTGACACTCAGCTGCAAACATGCAAGCAGAAAGCTCAGGGAGGGGAAGGAACTCCCACAAAGGATAGGATTAGCATACTGAGGACAGGATGATTTCAATTAAGGACAGTGCTAAACCAGGCATGCGTGAAAGTATCTGTGCCAGAGAGCAAAATTCCTGGAAATTCCCCAGCACATCTTCTCCTGCCCGGGTACAGGTTCTGGTCTACAACCTCACTCCTGGGCATGTGGGCTGGGATGGAAGTGTGAGCAGAAAGACTGTGAAGCTTTGTTAGTGCTACACAGCCCAAATGGTTTTTCCCTTGGTCTTTGAGATCTGTGGTGGCATGGAGAATACAAGAGACTGAGCTAAAAAACTCTGACAGACAAAGAAGGCAAAAGGGTCAAAAACTCAGCCACTGTCTTCATACTGATGGCTTTTTTCCATTGTGCTAAATGAAATGTACAGTCTCTCTTCACAAGCGTGATTAGCATAACAGTGCAGCAATAGGCACTGCAGGAAGAAGGAAGAAATGCTGAGGTCTCTGAGATGTCGAACTGTAATGGAAGGGTTTTACTCCCTGCCATGGGTTCAGCAGTAGCAATTCACTTTTCTCCTTCTCGGTAGCTGGTGCAGTGCTGTGGTTTTGACTTTTGGCCTGAGAACAGTGCTGTAACACCAATGTTTTTAGTTATGACTTAGTGATGTTTGGTCTGGCCAAGGACTTTTGGAGCCTCATGCTCTGCCAGG
>JAOEHX010056071.1:3315-17244 GCA_025448015.1 Bolborhynchus lineola
CTGCTTTGTCTGAACTTAGCCTGATCTGCCTGCAGCTTTGTTTTATTTGGTTTAGCTGAGACAGCAATTTCTCCAGTTCACCAAGTGTCTATGGCTAATTTACTTTGCTTTTGTTTATCTTTGTATGCTACATTTCAAGTGTTAGATTGCAGTAACAATCAAGCATTCTATCTAGAATGAGACATTTACAACTCTAACATAATGATGTAGTACACAGAAATACATGCCTAGTACAGTGACAGAGGCCTTGGGAAATGAAGGTGCAAGATATGGTGTAGAGGAGTCTAATGGGATGAGAAGAAAGGGGGCACAGATTTGGACTGGAGATTCTACAACTACCAACGACTCTCCAGTGGTCAGTTAAAGAAATGAAGATCCACGGTTGGGCACACCTAGTTTTAAGGATAACAAAGGGAACAAAGAAATAGTATCTGACATGTTAAATCCACTATGAAAAGTATATTTGGATGTAACATGGAACTGTAAAGCAAAAGAGAAAGAAAGGGTTTTGGCTTTAATTATATAAAATACGCCACTTTTTGCCTCTAAACAGGCAAAAAACCCCAGGTTTTGTCTGAACCAATTCAGTATTTTGAATGCTACAACAACTTCGCATTGAAGTTTATAGATATGGGAAAAAAAATCTATTATATTCTTTATGCTTACTGGAGGGCTATAAAATTATATTCTAAATGGAATATTGGCGATGATGGCATTGTTTGCATTAAAAGGTATAGGATTCAATAAAGTGTCTAAAGCTGTAATTGATCCTATATTATATCCATAAAAGACTTGCAGGAGAATTTGAAATGTTGAGATGAGTACTTGTGGCTACTTATATTTTCCCTGTTTTGCTCTCTTTTTCCCCACCGGATGCTATGGTTCTAGATTATTGCCTGACAACGCAATCTATTCACATTGATTTCTTGAATGTATTTTACAATTGCCTGTCAATTCAACCTCTGTGACGCACCTCAGATACAAAAGCAAAAGAAACAAAATTGTAAACCAACAAAGTTTGATTTAATGAGTGTTTCCCTTTGCTGTAGTTATATGCAGCCTAATTTTAAAGTTATTTGTCAGACTTGCATCCTCAGTACACATCCCTTATCATGTATTTTCAGTGCTATGCTTGTGCTTCTTAACGATAGTTAAAAGCCTTTGTGAACAATTTCAAATATTTATATGAAAAATGGATCTACTGTTAGCACTTTTCAGTTTCTATCTTTAAGATTAATATGGATGTTAGTCCATCTGATTAGCACCTATATGAACTTTGTTCTATTTTGGAAAACCAAATCAAACAACATAAATGAATTTTCAAAAATAAACCCAGAGAGAAATGATGTGAGAGAATGTTTTTATTCCAATTTTCTTGATCTGGCCAGATGAATATCATCTCACACAGAAAAAAGCAAATGGTCACAATAGGTTTACCACTTCTTATGAAGCAGCTTAGGGCTTGCCTTCCACTGAGCCCATCTGATCTCCTTCCTACTGTGCTTAGAAAGTATAATATTATCAATATACATTGCCCTATCTATCTGGCCAATCAAAAAACAAACATCTGCAACCCTCATGCAAATCCTTATACTGGCATTCTCTGCCTGCAAAGCAAGTGCATGACTAGCAATACTAGTAGCTTCTACACAAACACATGCCTTTGACCACTTACGCAACCTAAATCTCTTACAATGCTAAAAATTATTCTATCAACAATAATACTACTTCCAACAGCCTTTCTATCACCCCTGAAATTCCTATGGCCTAATACCACAATGTACAGCCTACTGATCACCACCCTAATCCTGCAATGATTAATCCCATCATATCACCCATATGAAAACCTTCTCATGAAAGTTATTTCTTCTGGTGCAAAACAAAGCCAGAAAAAAGGTGAATGCAGCATTATGTTAATACCAGTACATACAGGTACACACAATAGGGAGGGGATAAATTAAGGTAAATCACATTGAAAATGTATCATTTTTTAATGTATGAGCAGTTGCTTTCAGAAGAGGAATACTGGACACTGTTCCAAGTCACCAGAACTTAAAAATAAAAAATGCAATAAGCAATCCATCTTTACCTTGTTTTTAATACATTAGTAAGATATGAATTAGCATGGATCTTTAATAAGCAGGCTACCAGAGTAAAAGTTATAGCTTGTAGTACAGGGAATTGCTAGCTCAGGGAGAGAATGAGCAATGTGTTGTGTCTGGAAACAGTATGGGATTATTCTATACTGGCACATTCTCATTTTTCTTCACCAATTTAGGAGCCAGAGCAGCACATCTTGCATCCTGAAACTGTAGGTGGTGGAGTGCACTCCTGCATATGCATAAGTCTTCATGTATATGGGTTATTCCAGGATGAAAGTTCCTCTTCCTCTAAGACTGTTCCAAGTAGACTTTTCTATCTGGGCTTGAATCTGCATGGTTATTTAATACAGCAGGTTAACAGATCCCTAAAAACCCAAATAAAAGCAAAACCACAGAACTGCTAACAACATTCAACAGTACCTTATGAAGAAAGTATTTATACTCTGGAGGTCTTTTCTGCCTGAAAAGTTTCAGGTGTCTGTAGCAATTTATAAATATTATAACTCTTCATTAAAATAAAAAGAGTCATTTACAGTGATGAATGTTAGTCACACAAAACAAATGCGATAAGCTTGCTATTTTACATAACATAATCCACACAGCTCTATCTCACAAAGGCACCACAGCTGTTTTGTAGGTTAGCTAAGGCTGATTTAGATATGCAGTTAAGCACCCATCTTTAATTCCTCTCAAATATTTATTTTTAATCCCTGCTTACATATACTTTTTTCTTTTTCCAAAATATATTTTTACAGTCTTCAACAGAGACCATGTTTTTTGTTTATTTTGTTTTGAATTGAGAGTATATGTTCAGGTACCACAGTTGCAGCTGCTGGAAACTACACATAAATATCTGTGACTCTGATTTCCATTTTCATTTTTTTTTTTTTTTTTCTTCTGCTTAATAGTTTGCTTGATGTTAAATATTTTTCCTGATACGTTACAAATTCCCTAGCCAGGCTTGGACAGTTCAAACAAGAATCAAGCCAGAAGATGTATTCAGGGCTTTGGAGAAACATCAATGTCACCACAAGTAAACGACAAGAGTGGTGGGATGACAGTCTTCACAAAAAAGATCACAAGCAAAACTCCACTCACATTTTTGTCTTCATAAGAATATAAATAAACATAATATAATTTACTGTTCTTATGTTTGCAAATAATATAATGTACCCAGGGCTGTGGTAGAGCCTATAACTTCACTTGCAAATGTTACTCTTCAGGGTTTGGATGCATATATACAGCACTATAAAGGACTATATTCTGAAAACTGAAAAAATTTACTATTTCAGCAAATGATATCTGAACACAAATGAATTTGTTTTAGACTACTGGTTTCTTATTTTATACAGTTTACATTCGTAAAGCCTGAACTTTTTTGAGTGCTTTTTATATGACTGTGCTCATGTTATTTATGTGCATGTCATATAAATGAGCAGCTATATCTCTCGAGCTATACTGTTACTACAACATTCCCATAAAGACAGTAATTTTGTTAGATTTTGAAGTATAGATCACATATCTATTTCATGAAACACTAGAAGCTGGGGTACCAATATTGTCCCGTAACTAGAAAATGTAAAGTAGTGATGTTAATATGCTTTTGGTGTTGTGTTAAGTGCTCTTTAACTAAATATTTATATTTGAGTAACACACAAGATAATATAAGACTGGTTTTTTTTTTTTTTTTTTTTTTTTTTTTGTTGATATTGTCAAGTGGTGACCCTTGAAGTATCAGAAAAATCCTCAGAGTGGCTACTGTTACTTATGACAGTGAATGTAGCTGATGATTCTACTCATGACAGAAAAAAAAGTTAATTGTTTTCTATAATATCTAACAATATAGCTAATAAAAATAATAATATCTAACAATTAGATAATGTTTAAACAAATACTTAAAATTGTTCTTTTTAGCATCAAAAAAAAAGTAGTAATTTTCCTTTATAGCTAGACTCTAATCCTGCTTTGCTATATAGTTTAATCATTAACAAGGCAGGAAAAAAATGTATTTATTTAATAGAATTCTGAATTATATCATATGGGCCTTAAAGGAATGTCACAGAGAAAAGAAACAGATCTATTTCTATCTGGAACATAAATACATCACTTCAAGTTCTAAATTACTACAGGTGAAGTAAGAGTGAAGTACGAGGTGGACAGGTGAGAAAAATTAAATGGATAAAGAAATTGTTCCAGCCCACCAAAATATATGTTCTCAATGAAACACTAATATTTTGCAAAATTGCTTTTCAACTCAGATTTTATTTTTAGAACCCTCTAAATCATAGATTCTGTATTTTTTGTAATACTTAACAAATTGTAAATTTTACTCAAACTGTGTTCATTCAAAATGCCTATGAGTTAGCAACTCAATGAATATAAAACTGGTTTGTAACTATTTTTTTTTTTTTTTTAACCTGAGTAAAGTGCATTTTCAGTCGAGAGTAACTTTGGGTTAAAGCTGTGTTCTGTCAATTGTAGCAGGGTGAGGTAAATTGCATTATCTGGAAGAATTTCTTGATTGGGGAAATACAAATATAAAAAAAAAAAAATTAAAAAACAAGTCCTTTTTCAGCACTGTTCCTGCAAGTGGCATATCAAGGTTTCTCCAGAAATAATCCTCAAAATTATACTGCATTCTTGAATTCCACAATTTAGTAAGTCAATCTTTTTCAGCCTCATATACAGCAGAATCATAGCACTTCCACACCCACATGATCCTTTATATCCTGCAAGAACAGCAAAAGCTCAGTTAAATTAAAATAATCAGTCTTTTGAACATGGAAGTTTAATTAGGTCACCACAGTAATTTGAACTACTCCCACTGCATCCTCCACAACTTACTTCTGTTGGTTACTGTTTGAAATTACCATTGCAGTTTATAACCAGATTTTAAACAGATATTACAAAGAGCAGATCAAATATGTCACATACTGCTCATTTCAATGAATGAGGTAGAGACAAATAACTCATCACATTACCAACCATATGGGGTGGTATTTTGGAGAATTTAAAAAGCTTCTTATTTCAGTCATTACACTTACTCATAAATAACCTGTAGTGTCCAAGATCTGCTTCCATAACCTTTTCAACTTAACCAGATGGTCAAAGTATGAAATCATAGGTGATGTGAGATAAACTTATGGAAAAGTGATTATTGATTCTTTCATTTATAATGAAAGTACTTAAACTGTTGCTTACATACTGTCTTTCTTCCAGTGGACTATTCTTATTTTACTTACAACTTCATTATTTCAGGAAAGGAATGTGCATTGCCAGGAATTCTGTATAGCCATACTAAATTACTAGTAAAACTACACACTTCTATAGTAATTACACCTAACATTGCATTCCAGAGATCAGCACCTGCATGACTGATGCCTGATTGTGTCAAAAGTATGTCAGCACTCAAATAGAAACAGTCACTGGTTGATATCTTCTTAAAAAAAATTACAAAGCAAGTTCATATGAGTATAAAACTGATCTCAGAAGATAAAATATATTACAAACAAAAATACCCAAAACTCTGGTTAGCACAGTAGATTAAAACAATACAATGGCCACATAGGGACTTCTGTTACTGAAGGATGGACATATACTTTTACTTATGTTTTTGTATGCATATGCATGAAAGTGATAAGACTCTACATTCAGACACAGCATGAATTTTAAAGGCGTTAAGGAACCTTATTTCCTAATGAATTAGATTCCATTTTGGATTAGCCTGACATATACAAGAAATAAAATTTAGTATCATCTCTACAGTGTATTTTTAGAGCTATATATAAAATAATTATTCTTATATTTACTAATAGACTATAGAAATGTAATGCACATACAGAAAACCTTTCCTAGCACAACTTATTGTGGTGATAGGTGTATATAGAAAGTCCTATATAGTGTATCCTTCTAAAAAGCAGGGGCCTCAAGTGGCTTTTTAAATCACAAACTGTTGAAAAAAACAAGGAAAAGAAAAATAAATCAGTCCAGATACATAGGTAGTAGAGTTTAACATATACTACATGTCAGATAAAATGTAAAGGAAAATATCAGATTTCTCTAAAGCTCAAAT
This sequence comes from Bolborhynchus lineola, assembly GCA_025448015.1. Taxonomy (NCBI): domain Eukaryota; kingdom Metazoa; phylum Chordata; class Aves; order Psittaciformes; family Psittacidae; genus Bolborhynchus; species Bolborhynchus lineola. The sequence goes on from JAOEHX010056071.1 coordinate 9,490, forward strand.
GATTGTGTAACAACAAATCAAGCAAGCAAGCAAGCAAACCAAGGTATGTAACTACTGAGAGAGGTCAGATAGAGTTGCTTCTACATATTGCCAAATACATTGATGCTTTTGGCAATATCAGCCAACATGTACAAATCATAGCCTATTTCAATCAATGTGACAGCAGTATTTGTTTCTTTTTTTTCCCAGAGTAAATACAAATAAAACCACATGTGTTTTACTTCAAAGCTATTCTAGTTTTTTACATCATAAAAAAACCTCCAGTTGTTCCTCCCTAAAAACATTTAGTTAGATATTTATGTGAGCAAGTTATATAGATAATAGTATTTTTTTTCCTATATGTACATAGAGTTATGTCCAGGTAAATTTTTAGATCAAATTAATCCAATGGGAAATCTCACCCTCAGGTGCAGGTTTAATTGTAATTGCTGATATGTTTAAAAAATAATAAACAGCTCGTGCACTTTCCTACTGTGAACAACATCAGCAGCCAGAACTACAGCAAAAGTAGATCAAGAGATGTGTGAAAAAAAGTGCGTTTCCTCAATTGCTTCTGCTGACCTCAAAGAGCTGCAGGTTTGTAATGTTAAGATGAATGTCAACAATAGCTGAAAGAAACTTCAAAAGAAAAAGTCAAGGAGAAATTTATAGCCCTAATGGCTTGCAATTACTTCTGCTAGCCAACATCTACAGAAAGGTTGTTTGTCAGCTCCCTTGGAATTGCTTCCGAGCTGTTAATTTCATTTTTTCCGCCTTCTATAACCCATTTTCCATTCTTTTCTTAACCTGAAACTCATGAAACGTTAGGAGAACTAACAGTCCTTCCCACCCAAAATCTTCTTATTTCTGCCCTGGAGTAAATAAAAAACAAAACAAAACAAAACAGAAACACAACAAAATGCCATCACTATTATTTTCTGTGTTAGAAATCAGACACGGAAAGTAGTGAACAAGAAGAATTGTATTTTTCATCTGTGGGCTGTGGTGGACATTGGGGTCAATATAGTGTTATAATTTTTTAAAATGAAAGAAAGCCAAGAGCAAATGTGCAGAAGGACTATAAAACATGGAGTCGTAACTCCAATGTGAAGAACAGATGCTACAAGAGTGCAAAACAAAGCACTAGAGCTGTCAGTGATGGATAAAACTGAGAGAAGAGTGGCTAATATAAAGACAGCTTAAGTTAAAAGACAGAAAAAATGAAGGACAAGAAATAACGTTGATGTGAAAAATGAAAATGAGATAAAGAAGCAAAGACAAACAAAAGGGTAGCTGTGTTTCAGACAGCAGGTAGAGTCAAGGAAGGCCAATTTAGCACTAAGACCGTCCAAGCTTCTGCTCTAACTGGAAGTATGTTTCCTAGAGTTCTAGCTCTATGCAAGATAAAGGATTGGAACAAGCTACTTAGTCCTGTAAGAAGGCTGAGCTCAAAACCTTAGGTATCTTCCCTTACATTGCACATAAGGAATAGAAAATGATAAAAATCAGTTTTATGCTAAGGTTGAAAAGTTCTAATTAAGGGCTAAATATAGGGCTCCCACAATTCAAAATGGGGTGATCAATATTTTTGAGTTTTCTTTTTGGCTTTTGTTTTAATTCTACTTTAAGTAGCACTAATCTGTAGATTTTTAAATCAAAAGTATTCAGTTGCCAATCCTAACATTGTGTTTAGCACTATTTGTACTGAACATAGAAATGCTGTTGCTGACAAAATGGTCTTAGAAGACACTTCATGTAAAAGTAATTTTACAGTAAGATTGGATTTATTCTTCTGATCCAGCACAGAACAGTTTGACATCAAGTACAGTTGCTGGTAGGAAATGAAAGCACAGAGAAAATGGAAACAGGGAAAACATTCATGCTGTGTTTTACATGGAAACTTCAAACAGCTATGTGATAGTACTGAGGCTGAGGTTTTGTGCTGTAACTAGTACTGAAGATTGTTATCTTGTACCAAAGAAGGTGAAAAACAAAGTGGCATGACTGGGCACAGATAGATCATAGAGTCATAGAATAGTTAGGGTCAGAAAGGAGCTTAAGATCACCTACTTCCAAACCCCCTCCCGGGGGCAGGGACACCACACACTAGATCATGTCACCCAAGACTGTCCAACTTTTCCCTGAAGACTGCGAGGGATGGGATGTTCACCACTGTTTTGGGTAATTTGCTCTAGTGCTTCACCACCCTCACAGTAAAGAACTGCCTTTTATCTAACCTGTACTTCCCCTGTTTAACCCATTACCCCTTTCCCATTGCTGCAATCTCTGACAAAGAGTCCCCCTCCAGCATCCTTGTAGGCCCCCTTCAGATACTGGAAGGCTGCTTTGAGGTCTCCATGCAGCCTTCTCTACTCCAGGCTGAACAGCCTCAGCTTTCTTAGCCTGTCTTCATATGGGAGGTGCTCCAGTCCCTTGATCATCCTTGTGGCCCTCCTTTGAACTTGCACCACCAGCTCCATGTCCTTGTGTTGAGGACACCAGAAATGCACACAATACTCCGAGTGGGGTTTCATGAAAGCAGAGTAGAGGGGTAGGATCACCTCCTTTGACCTGCTGGTCACGCTCCTTTTGATGCATAAATCCTGAAATTCAGCAGCTGGCTTTTGCTGTGGCAGCTGAGCTTCAAAAACAGGGAAATGCAGTTAGCATAAGAATGAGGCATCACTAAAAAGTAGCCACATATACAGGAGTCTACATGGTTAACTAAGGCCAAGAAGTCCCAGGACTAGCATTTCCTTAGGCAATATTTGTCTTGCAAACAGCAGACAGTGGTCTTGGGTGACTAATTTTCTTGCGACTATAATTTCTGTCTTTGCCATCACGTATCTCTTTGAGCAGTTGCGATATCCATTTTTTATTCACTTAAGCTTCGATTTTTGCTGAGAAGTAATATAACACTCCCTGCCTATGCCACACCCTGCCACAGAGCACATTTCTGCCTCTGGTAGATGTCCCTTCCTAGTAAAAATGAAACCTTATACTCAGCTGCATCTTTTAAGAACTCTGTATGTGACAAGTCAGGCTAGAGACAGTGCCCATTGAAAAGGCAGCAAATGGAGCAGATACTTGTGCCAAACAGCAGCATGTAATGGTATTTTTACTAGTTAATTCAGATCGTTCTTTGCATGCCTATGGAAATCCACTACTTTTTCTTGCACATACTGGCACTGATTTCCAAGGTGCCCTGAAATCTCAACAAAGGCTGGAGCAGGGAGTTTAAGCACCCTGTACTACTACAGTATTACTGTTCCAACACAATACAGACAACAGAGCAACATACCGGAGAACTTCATTGATTTTGATGATAAAATACATTTAATCCCTAGGAGCAAATTCTATAAAATTACTAAGACATCTTCATGGTAAATATTACTTTTAAATAGTGACCACTAGATATAATTGCTATTTCTCACTGAAAACTGGTTTTATTAAAGAATTCATTCTAAACAAGAAGAAATCTTACATAGGTAGACTATATAAACACAGATCAAGTCAGTGTCTGCTAGGTATGACCTCAATTAAACTCTCAGGGAACATAGCTCTGTCAATGGTAGTTATTAAAAAAAAAACACAAAGTGTTAATTAGAGGAGGTATGGTGCCATATAACACGTCATTGACAACAATGTAACTATTTTAAAAAAATAGTTTTTTTCTGGGTAAAGCCTATTTCTTTAAATTTATAAAATAAGCTATATATAAATATAAAATATATTTATAAAATAATAATAAATAATGGGAACATAGAATACATATAAAAAGGTTAATTAAATAAGTGAAACTCATATTCATTTTTTTGTACAAACATTTAGTGTGAATGTCAGAAGTACTGACAAACATTTTGAAAATGTACATGAATCACCTGAAAAGAAAGTAAGCATGAAGTGAAAGTAAGCATGAAGTGAAATAAATGTGAGCTGCCTTAAATATCTTCATGGTGATAGCCATAAAGATTATGTACTACTTCTAGGTGGTTAGTTGCATTTGTTAATACAGGAAACACATATTGCCATATATTTTGGAACTTGTGGAATCAAACCCTTTGATTGTTCCAGAGAATTAGTTGCTCACAAGATAGTTAATTTGCAATTACATCTAGCTTTAGTGTCACTTAGCAATCTTAGCAATACTCACTATTTACACAGATATCATGACTATTTTCTCCATAAATGAGAGATATTATGGGAAATGACATTGTAAAGATAATTACTTCATGGAGAATGATTTATTCTTCTTAGTGGTAGGATCCCATTCTTCCTTTTAGGAAACCTCTAATGGAGCCACCAGTTTATATCATTCCTCCCCCTTGGCTTAAGTGGTACATATGAACAACTGGAGGCATATTTCTAACCACAAAAACTGTAGCCTTAGAGCCTTCCTTGAGATGGAAGCGGTGAGTGTGAATTGTGCTGCCCAATGAAGAGAGGCTGAGATCACGAGTTAGGACACTTCAGTAAATTCTGACTTCCTTTGTAAAGTTGAACCAAATGGCAAACCCCTGATTGCTTTCAAGGCAGCATGAGGTTCTTAAAGTTTTTTTGAGAATAGTAAAATCTTTATGCCAGTTAAAGTCTAACCCCAAAGGTTGCTCAATATTTGGCTTCTCATTTTATTAACATCCTGTAATAAATTTCCAACGAAGTATTTGCCTAAGGTTCACTTTATTTGGAATCCTCTCTCATACGAGTTTTGACCTTCACAAATTCTGTTCCATAAGGGGTGACCTTTAGATTAGCCTCCCGTGTAAAGAAGTGACGATGTTATCTGATGTGTTTTTCATTCTGCAAGTAGCTAAACCAAAATATATATGAATAATTTTAAATATCTGTCAATAGCCCATTTTGTTAATGTGTTAAAAATAAAATAACAACTTTTATAATATTTTCAAGGTCCTAAGAGTATTTCTCATTACTTATTTCTTAATAACCTCAAAAAACAATTTAAAATTTTTGATATACTCAGACTTTTTCCTGTGTTTACCAGAAATATGAGCACATCTGAAGTGAAAATAAAAGTTTCATGAACATAAAGTCAACTTGAGTAGTTTTCCATTAAAATGTTAATCATTTAATAGCATTTCATTATAAACAAATTCAGATGCCAAAGAATCTGGAAAAAAAAATTTAATCTGAGAAATGTGCACATGTTGCTGTTGAGCCAAAAGCTGGCAATAATAACACAATGACATATTTCGAGTGTGTTCTTTAAAAAATACCACTTTAGAAAAATTACAGTTCTGCAATATGCAAAAGTAACAGACATAAGTTTTACTGAAGTGAATATTCTGAGTTGAGACAGAGAAAAAAAAAAGCATCCCATGGACAAAGATGCATTGGAGGTAGTTGCCCACAGCCCGTGCAGGCTCCAACTGTTTCTAGATTTTCAAGACCCAGCTGGACAAAGCCCGATGCAACCTTGTCTGATCCCATAGCTGACCCTGCTTTGATCAGAAGGCCAGTCAAGAGACCTCCTGAGGTTCCTTTCAGATTGAGTTACCACTTGGTCCTAAGTAAACTGTTCACTTGCTTTTGTCTACTGGCGAGGAACCATCGTCAGTTATAAAGACTCAGTTCATATCACTACTCAGATGAGCTCCACTCAATGATTAAGTATCATTAGTTTAGGAAAATGGATGGCAACTTCATTGCTTGTGTGTATCTGTGTGAGCACGATTATGTAAGGTTTTCAAATGTGTAAGTTTGAGTCTGAAATACCATAAAACACAATATTTTGAAGCTCCCATTAAAGTGCTGTAACCAAAGCTCAGATAACTAGAAACATGAAAATGAATTAATTATATTTTGCGAACCATAAGGGATATTGTGTGAACCATAAAGGATGTTGTGCTGTAGTTGGACTCGGAAAGTGAACAACAGTTCATTCTGGTCTTTATTTTATATACATTTTGTTTATTTATGTTACAATCATGGGCTGCATCCACTATATAAACTAAAAATAAATATTATTCATTGATTCCTAAGTACATACAGATACCACTTTTGTTTTGCACATACACTTAAAGCACAGATGAATGTATCACAATGAATCTCAGGAGGTGTTTTCATGTATAACACAATATCAGTCTTACCACTGCAACACATCAATTCCTCTAACCTCTTTTCACATATATTAAGTGTAAAATACCTTTTCTTTCCTGTTCAAGAATCTTAAGACAATGAGAACAAGTTTACCGACGTCATCCTATGATGTCTTTATACTACAGTCACCTGAGGTCACCAGTTCTAGGACAGTGTGACTCTCAGACTGCAGCTCTCTGAAGGGCTAAATAAGCAATCTCATTCCTTTGGGCAGATACATCTAAATGATCTCTATGTAATGCTATGTTAAGCCATGTCTCTTTCCTGCTGTACTTGGGGTTTAATTTTTTTTTTTCCCTTTGTGGTTTTTTGGTTTTTTTGGGGGGAGGGGGTTTGTTTTCTTTCCTATCTTTTTTCTTTCCCTCATTTCTGGTATCTTCTTTGTCTCACTCCAAGCCAAACACAATATGGAAGACATTTTACTCAAAGGACAAAAACATTTGGATGTCAGCCCCTTGAAAACATCTCACAGAGAACAAGATGTCAAAGTCTGTGTCTACAAGAACCAGATTTTTGGTGTATAGAAAGATATTACTTCTTAATAAAATTGCTGAGAATACCTGACACCAGTGACATACCATGTGCAAAACATTAGAGTAAATGTAGTCCTTCCAAAAGAGGTTTGACAGATACAAGCATTTTTACTGTTTACCTTTCTGACTTATCTTTTAATTTATCTTTGGTTTATCCTTTTTTTTCCCATCTTTTGGCTATGTAAAACTTTTTTCTTTTTGTTGAAGAGACCAACGGTCACTGGCAAACAGGAGTTCTTCAGTTTCAATAAAATCATTACTGTGATTTTACTGTCACAGTTCAATAAATCAACTTCAAAGACTGCACAAGACACTGATGATTCAGTGTATATTACAGTAATACATATGTTAGATTCGTAGTTATTATAAATAAAAATTCAGCTATACTAGAATTAATAAATGGAAAAGTACATTAATAGTGATAATTTGGATTACTTGATAATGCTACTAATATTTAATTTAGTTAGCTTTTCACAATCTCTAAAATATACTTTCCTGCCCACAAAATACTATGGAAAGTAATTTCCTTAAATTTTGTTCAAGAATATGTTTTGGGCAACAATTCTACTAAGAACTAGATCTGCTGAGAATCCCTAAAGCCACAATCTGAGCAGGTTTTCTTTAGTAATAAGTATCAAAAGTTTAGCTGTGTTTAAAGAAAAGAAAGTATGAACTTTTGTTATCATTCTTTTTCTCCACCATTCACCCCTGCCCTTTCATAGACTTAGTAATTCCACCCCTGTGGATATTTTTGCTTTTGAGAACAACCAGTTGCAACTAAATTGATCTTCTTACTCAGATGCTGCTGTCTGATCTCCCATCACATCTTTAACAAAAGATTCCAGAACGAATATTAAGTATCACGAATATGCTGTCCAGAATATTAAGCAAACTTAGAAAGCAATATTTGGTTTTTTTAATACAATGGGGTCTGTTTAATTAAAATAACTCTAACTATTCTTGGATAGTCTGTGACATTAGGATGATAAAGACATTTAATACAGTAACTTTTTACTTTATTTTTATTTAATTATAATGAGAAAGGGTAGTTGTGATGGGTTCAGCAGTAGCAGTCATTTTTCTCCTTCTCAGTAGCTGGTGCAGTGCTGTGTTTTTGACTTTCGGC
>JAOEHX010056077.1:0-16302 GCA_025448015.1 Bolborhynchus lineola
CATTACTGAGCAGCAACTAAAAACATTGGTGTTATCAGCGCTGTTCCCAGGCTGAAAGTCAAAAACACAGCACTGCAGTAGCTACTAAGAAGGAGAAATATGACTGCTACTGCTGAGCCCAGGACATAGTGCAAAATACTAATTTCTTCTTGCAAATATTCTTGATATTTTATAGTAATTTATAATATCTCTTAATGTAACTGTAATTAAATCTGGAATATAATTATAGGCAATAATAAGCCAAAAATTCTTAAAGAGATATAATCCTGAGGCTAATCACAGTTGTAATCAGTGTGTAGGGAGTGATGTTAACTATGGTGGATGCCTGGGTGGCTGAGAAGATAGAATTCATTGGCAGCAGGTATTTCCACAATTTGAAAGCACTAGAAAGGAAACAAGGTCCTGAAGTTCAAGTACTTAAATTCTTACCAGCAATACCTTGGCTTAGTTTGGATTTGGGTTTCTCTACCTAATGCTACATATTTTGACTTCAGCAACATGTAAAGTGTTTCTAGGACTGTTTTCTTGCTTACTTAATCACTCTTTTGGATGCAATGCCAGGTAGGACATTTGATCCATCTGTTTCTCATAGTGTTCTAGCCTGTATTTGAGAACTGAACCTGCCAAAGCTTGTGATTTATCATCCATTTCATGTCTGAGGTGGGACAGTCATGGACGTAAAGAGAGCTTAAAGATAGCCTGATACTCATACACTAAACAGTAGAACAGTGCTGGCAAGCTATAGGTTTGAGTGCTTATGTTCATTCAGTTAAAATTTATAGACAGTTGGGTTTGTAGAGTGAATCCTGCAGATAATGTGTAGTGACGGGAGCTTTGCCAAAGTGTTGGCAGCAGGCAAGCAAAATATAAAAAATAATATTGGCAGAAAATGCCATCTCAAGTACACATTAGATATGTCATCAGTTACTTTGGAGTGGTGAAGCTAATCAAAACAAGAAGTATTTGAAACCTTTGGGTCAGGCATGTCTTTGGGTGCCCAGAACGGCTTGTTGGCTTCTTAGGTTATTAAGCACTTCACATTAATATGTATTGTTGCATTTTGTGTTTGGATATTTTTCCCTAGTTTCCTGAATTCCATTATCTCATTAGCAGTTTGTAATGCACCTTGATGTGTGGCATATTCTTTCTCACATTTTCTGTCAATATTTCTTTCTATTTTCTGACTATGCTATGTCAGTGATTTTTTTTTTTAATTGTCAGCTTGATGGTCCTCCTGGCAAATCTTTCAAAATGGTTTGTTTGGATTTCAAGGTTCCACTTTCAGCTCTAGTTTACCTTGTGACATATTCACAGCTTCCTCCCACCTCAGCTGCAAAAATTTCAGTGCATATCCTGGAAATACCATCCTAGGTCTTCTTGACCCCAATCCAGCATCAAAAAACTTTATTTTCTTACAGTTTCAGTTTCTGTTAGTACATGATTTTTTCTACTAGTTTTGGCTGCTTCTGTATTTTTCTTGTCTTTCATCTACCACACCCCTGGGAGTGGAAGGAGAAATTAATCTTTAGCATGGAATGTCTCAAAAACTGCAGGCTTTGGAAATAACCATTTTAAAGCTTCATTAAATGGCCATATAATTAGATTACTTTTTTTTAACAAATGCACAATGAATCTTTCAAGGTATTCAAGTTCTTCTTAAAACATCCTTTGTTCATGTTACTGACCCTAATCCATGATTTATAAAAAAGGAGATTACCCTTTGCTCACTCTGTTGCTGTTGTCTTTGGTTTTGTGCAGGTTTTGTTATTATCCTGGTGGTCTGAAGTGTTAAATGTCAAGGACACAGTATTGACTTTTTTCTAATGTACATGCCTGTTTTCATATGAAGTTCTAGTGTAGTTTTTGTGGTTGAGCTATCCTATTTCTTCAATTTTTTTTCTAAATAGATATTGAAATCTTGGGTCTTGAATCATCAAGTAGTGCTTCTCCCTTGTTAAATTCCATTAAATGTGTTAGCTACCTTAATGCTTTAGCTCTTAAGTGACTTTTTGATTTCATTTACTTTTATACTGTAAAAATGCATATACTGTATCAAGGAGGGGGGAAAGAAAAAAGACTTGGGACTAGAAATGATAGATATCTATCACCAGAATTGTATCTATATAATTATAAACAAAAAATGCTACATAAACCCCAAAACTTTCTTCTTCATGTAATTTATACTGAAGAAAATTGATACTTCTAGAAATAATGATTGTACAAGTTGAATGCAGACATAGAGTTCTCAAGCTCATGTATTTCGCCAACTCAAATTCACTGTGTTAAATCAGTGTACTAATAGTTCCAGGAGACTAACTGAAGAAGTTTCAAGTGACCATTAGCTATTTCAACAAGAGCATGAAACATCTGGCAGATGCAGTAGGGATGATCTAAAAGTTAATATCTTGTGTGCAGAATAATTTTCGGTATGGTGAAATTTCCAAAGATAACTGACTGATCTTTAAACAGATTGGTTTTCGCATCTGCAAAGTGGGTCAGGAGAAAATCAGCATAGTGATACAGATAAACCTAGTGATACAGATCAACTTGGAAAGATAGCAAAGCCATGCAAAAAAACCCAAAAGCAAACACTCCCCCCTCCAAACAACCAGCCTTCTTCAAATGAAGTAAAATGTCTTCTCCTTGGGTTCTGATACTGTTGAATGCTGAAGTTCAGTTTATGGTGCGAAAATACATACTTAAAACATTACTTTTAGAACCTGAAGTGTTGTCTTGTCAGGTGGAGCTGATTTCATTGTGAAGGCCTTAATCAATATTCAGAAGATACTGTACTGAGTAGAAAAATTAGAAAAGAGAATAATATGTTAAAAAGTGTACAACAGAAAACATAGAGGGTCTACTCGGAGAGAAAGGATTTGCTCATGATATGGAAAGAATGAGACCTCCATTCTTTAGTACATGACATAGAACCACTATAGTGGTTGGAGAGTTAATCATACTAAATGCAGTTAAAAGATGTGACAACTTTGTGTGCACAGAAATTCATTTCTTTATTGCATGTGAATTTTAATTGGGGATGATAAACTGCAGTTCATGGAATTTTGGAGTCTTTTGTTAGTGCTTAATTTAAGCACATCTGTGAAATGGAGACTTGTGTTTATGATTTTGCACGTTAGTTTTTCAAAGAAGCCTATGTGATCATCATGCCTATACCAAGCAAGTAACTGGGGGGAGTGCGGGGGGGGAAGAGTCTGTGGGATGAGGGTGTGAGTGGGGAAAGCTTTACATTCGCTAGCTTTCAATGGCAGAAAATTACTTTATCCTGTAATACTTTAAACATTAAGGTAGAATGGTTGACATGATGAATAGTATGCATGCAAGCATTGTAAACTGTACTTCATAACAGTTGTGAACAGCCTATTAATCTCCTTCATTAAATGCAAGGATGTCAGATATTTAAGACTGGGCAGCTGCAGCCTTATTAGACATCTGGTGTCAAAGGTTATTTCTAATGCTGTGGTGGGTTCACCCTGGCCAGCACTGAAGCCCCAGCCCAGCTGCTCACGCACCCCTGCCCAATCTGCTGATGGGGAAAGCAAGAAAACTTGTGGGTCAAGGTAAAGATAAGTGAAGCAAAGTAGCATGTGCAAGAAAAGTAAAAAAAATGAGTTAATTCACCACTTCCCATCTGAAGGCAGCTGTTTAGCCATTTCCAGGGAAATGGAGCTTCACTGTGCGTACTGATTACTTGGAAAGGCAAATGTTGCAAGTATGAACTTGCCCCTTTGACCTCTCCCTGAACTTTTATTGCTGATTATGGCTTTTTATGGTATGGAATATCCTCTTTTTCTGTTTTTGTCTCCTTCCAATTTCTTGAACACTCGCACTCCACTTGCTGTCAGGAGCAGAGTGTGAGGAGTGAAAGGAGGCCTCAAGACAATGCTAACACTACTCTGCAATTACTAAATCACTGATGCGTTATCAACACTTCTGGTCACAATTTTGAACCACAGTACCACATAGGCTGCTATGAAGAAAATTAACTCCATCCTGCACTTTAATGATCCTGACCTTGCAATGCTTACTTGTCTTCTTGGTTTGATCTTGAACCTGCCCAGCTCTTTCTGTTCGGGTACTGTGGGACTGCACCTTTTGCTAGTAGGGCTAAGATTTTTTGGTTTTTGTTTGCCTTGCTGTCACAAGTTTGATCTTGGCTCCCAGCTTCTTAGCTACAGAAGTAAACCACTCTTGCCACTTCCTGAAAATCAGAACCATGAGCCGTATTTCCATGATGTATAACAGCAATAAAGGCATATATAGTAGCTCAAACTTTCTCAAATAAATCTTGTGGTTTTCTGATATATAGATAGGGTTTATTTTAAATTTTTCCAAAAGCAGTAGTATAGTTTCACACAAAAACTATTCCATTTTTAAGAAGTTGAAATTCCAGACCTGTGGTAGGTCTGACAGCCCTGTGTTTAAAACAAGCTTTCATCCCAAGGTACTTATCAAGTTCCAGCATGACAACCTGACTGTTTTAGTTCATTCTGATACCTTCCACCTGCTTTTCCTTTTTCTCTGCACAATAAATTATTTCAGGAGCCTGTATCTTCCCGTAAATATATACAGCCGTCACCAGATTTAGGCCTCTTCAGTAATAAAACAAGCTGTTACTGTGAAAGAAAACAAAACTCACCTAAATTATTTGCTTTGTAAATCAAAAGTGAAGGGCTACTGAGAGGATTTACTTGCTTCTAGCTACAGCTAGTTGAGTTTACACCCTGAAGTCTGAGAATCTATTGTCCTCATGCCATTCAATTATAAAACATCTGAAAAAATGTGCTAATGAAAAGATTTATGAACTTAAGTGCAACTTTATTCATATACAATGGAAATAACACAGTGATAAAGATTAATTCAGATGTGATTTTTATTAGTCCTTCCACTTCCCAAAACTTCTGACACAGCAGTCTTATGTACTTTGTCACCATAGTAGAGGAACAATATGAAGCCAGTGGCAAATGCCCGTATTTCCTTAGGGAGTGTGGTAACTTGGTCATTGGCAATAGATTAAGACAGTAAAGGACAACTGCTGGCATGCTGTAATTGTATGATAAAAGACATTAAAATTATAGTCAGCTTCAGTGCAATTCTTAAAGTGAGTTTGTTTGAAGCAAGGAGAAGGAAGACTTGTGGAGAGAGAATTTGTACATCTTATGAAGCCAGAGATGAACTTGGTGCATTTCAAGCTAGCTAAGACTAGAATACGGACTTCAGATGTGCAACATGAAACAGGAATAATCTGGTTTGCAAAACTTGCATAACATGCAGTGGTTTTAGATGAGACAGTTGAACCATAAATACCTGTTATTTATTCATAGTTGCAGGATAAATGCCTGCAGAGCAGTACCAAAGTTTAACAAGAAGTTATATTCACTGTCTGTATTTAGAAATTTAATTTTAGATCTCTAATTACTCCTTAAACCAAACAGAATATTCACAGATTCATAGAATCATAAAATTGTTAGGGCTGGAAAGGACCTTAAGACCATCTAGTTCCATCTGGGTATTTGCCACTGGCTTCATAATGATGTATTACCATTTTTTATGTAGGCATCTTGAAATACTACCTAATTTCATATATGGCTAGATAACTGCTGAGATATTGTCTCTTTTGGTTTTGAAAAGATATATATGTATAACTTTCTATATTATCAAATGTAGAATTCCTGTTACTTTGGAATTCTCTTGGATGCATATATTACAAATAAATGAAAAAATAAATTAATTTTTTAAAAATTTTTGCACAAAGACATTCTGGTCCTTAAATGAGTAATGTCAAATAACTGGTGCTATCCTTGGTATAAGACAAAAATTGAGATCTTTTCCAAACATGTGGTCTGTAGTATTGGCATTTATATCCCCCAACTAAGCATGAGAGAATGGCACAGGTTTTTTCTACAGTTGCTTCCATGTTTCTTTGTGGGGAGGAACCCAAACTTTGGTACTCCCCAAAGCTGTATTTTCTGCTATGTCTGCAATCTGACCTATTTGACTTCCAACAGAAAAATCACTGACATGTATATTGCCACATTTTATTTTTGCCACAAAACTGCTGACAATACTGCAACTGCCTGGTACTGTCATACACCCTGAAATCTGCAGCAAGCTTAGAGAAAAGTGAGAAGTGGAATTATTTCTGTTATCCCTAGCCCACATTCTTCCACCACCACTTATCTGTCACTTACGAAGTTTGAGATATTTGTTTAAAAATAATGGCTATGGAATTTTGCCTCCCCTCTCCTATTTCACGTGTAGACATTCCAGACACTGGTATGCTGTGTTTTCTGTATTTGAATCCATAAGTATTGTTGCTATTCTTTGTGTTACTGTACTGTTGCAAGCTCAGCTCATGGGCTGTTTGATAAACTTTGCTAGTCATGTCTCTGGAGCAGTGACTCTGAAGTGAGCTAGTATAATTTAGATTTATGCTATTTTCATTCTTTCCTAATCAATACTTGCAGATAATGCTTGGAAGACTTCTGTAAGTTTCCTACTAATAAATGCTAGATTTTTAGTTAAAACTGTTACTTCATGCTTGTGCAGTGAAAACAGCAGTTCCCCATTATTATCATTCTGGTTTCTAGCTGCAGAACTTGGTCTTTTTTAGGGATTAGTAACCTCACCTCAATTCTAGTAGGTCTGCTCATGAAAATGTTCGGCTTTAGTAGCAAGGAAAGCAGAGTTAATCTGCAGTAGTAATGGATTGATTTGTTGATATATAGAACTGTTGCAAAAGGATTATGTCTGTTAAGTGTTTAATTTTTATAGTGAGCATATGTACACTTGCCTGAGGACAATGTCTTGTTTGCTTTTTCTTGTTTGGCAATGTGTTTGCTTAAAACTTTTTGTTGTCCACTCAACAGCCAGAGTCTTGGTCTGCTCACGTGGCTGAAGGGCTTTACACAAGGTTAGAAACTCTTATGTGTAGAAACCCTGTTACTGCAGATAAATATAATGTTAATATACAAATGGGACTCAGAAGAGGGACTTCAACAACTCTGTAACCATTTTAAACCTCTTAAACCTGCTTTCAGTTATTTAAAAGGTTCTCCAGTTAAAGAAAAATCCTTAATTTAAACTGTTTCTTGTTTTTCTAGCATATTGTCCCTAAATAAGCCTTAATTAGGTTGGGTTCATTCCAGTTAATTTTGCACATCTAACCAAAGTGGATTATGTAAGAACATACTTAATTAAAGCTCCCTTTGTGCTCAGTAGTGATAGGCACCTGATTCATCCTCTCTTTGTAAATTCTAAAGGAAATGGAGAGTAACTCCTGAGAACTCTATTCAGTGACTGAGGTTCATTTTGGGCCATAAAGTGCCAATGGCGGAGGTATGTGAGACCCCACATTTTTTATTATGTTTTACAAAACAGAAAGGCACAACAGAAGCAGATCTGTAGAGTGAAACAGTTGAAGATGCCTGAATTCACTGAAAATATTTTCTTTGGGAGTTTTACCTGGTCTTCTACTAAAAGACCCATTAGCCATTATAGTATCCTGGAGGCCATCTTTCAGATTACCTTGTGTTGAAGAAAATCAAATTTGCACATTTAGAGTGAACTTCTACATACTAACTGCTGCAGTGCAAATAGACTGAAGCTCCCTTTATTGTGATATATTACAATTCTAGGACTTGACTTCACACAGTGTCTGTTGAAATCAAGTTCACAGCAGGTGCCTGTCTTAGGCACATGCACAGATGACTAACTGAAGGACAGAGCTAATGAGTCTACATTACATTAGTCTACAAGATGCTTTTGCGTTGCTTAAATTTTACTTCCACAGGGAAACAAGCTGCTTTGAATACATCAGATAGGCCATCTAGTTCACATGGTAAGACACTGAAATAAAAGACAAACTTCAGTAAAAAAAACCCAAACAAAACCCTCCCTAAAAAAACCACCATCACCTCATGTGCTTACCTCTTCCCCCCCCAAAAAAAAAAAAACAAAACAAAAAAGAACCAAAAAAACCCCCAAAACCCAAATAAAAATGAGAAAACCAAACGAAACAAACAAAACTAACCAACCAAACAAAAAAGACCCTACCCCCAAGCCCCTTCAAAAAAAAAAAAGACCACTAAAAAACCCCCAACATCCTGCACATTGCATTTTTATTGTAGATATAACCAGAGAAAATGATATGATGCTAAGCTAAGCACAGGAAGTGGGGATGATCAAAAGATCTACTTCAGAAGTTAAGCAGTGATTCAAGTTTAAAGAGAAAGGTATATAGCTTTAAATAGGCAGGAAAGTCTGTCAGAAGGATTTTTAGAAAAATACAGCAAACAGAAGTGTCAGAAAAAAGGCTGAAGCTGAAAGGGCAGCTTCAGATGGAAATGAATCAGACCTTTAGTGCTTGAGGTTGTAGTATGAAATGTCTGTAAGCTATGAGTTTATAATTGCCCCATACTTCTCCAGAACTATAACATTTTTGATCACATGAAGGCATACTGACAAGCCTATACTACAGATATGCTATAAACATATCTCAGATACACAAAACAAGAGTAAATATCCTACTTCAAATCACCTGTATCTTATCAAGTCAAGCTTATTGGGTCTTATGTTTATTGTAGAAATAGAGCTTCATGTTGCCAGCAAATTTTTGGAGTTGTTGACCAGTTTAATACAATTCAATATGAAAAAAAAAAAACTGGCAAGAAAACACTTTGAGTTGGAGCAGGCAGCTTCTTGTAGGTGCTAGTAATTAGGCTTTGTTGTCTGGCGAACCTTCTTATTTGACTTTGCAAATTTGCATTTGAACACTCAACTGTTACAAAGCATGTGGCCTGACATAGTAATCCCATATGCTGGGTGATAGCTGACAGTTACCTGTGCAGGATTCAGACAATAATGACATTACAGAATGTTTTAGACTGTACAACCAGTTTAAATAGGAATCCCTGAAATTTTAAAGGTCAGCAGTAGTAGATTTGCTACTTTTAATGCTCCCATTACTCCATAGGCTTTTATCTCAAATTGGTTTTGTATACAATTCAGGATTTAATGGAGAATTATTGATATATGGGCATATGTATAAAATTGAACTTTATTGCAGCATTCAGCTTTATTTGAATAGTGACACTTTATTATTATAAATACTACTTTTTGTATTGTAATGCAGATGGTTTTTGACAAGGTGCAAATCAATTTTAGTAGCTTAAACCTAGGAAACTACATGTCTTCACAGTAATCTTTTGGGAAACTGTTCTAATCAAGAAGTTTTATAAATTTACTACACACTACCCACAATGCATGCCTTCCTTGACATTGGTAAACTAAGAATGAAATGTTTTGTCTCAAGAAGCTTCTACATTTCTTGAAACCTAGTTCGAAGGTAGCTTCTAAATCCAACAGGGCTCTGTTTAATTTGTTACTTTGGTTAACTGAATGCACTTTTGCTCTGTTAAGAGCCCAAAGTTGTCAAAATTCTTGTTCATCTAAAAGGCTCTTAACACTTTTCAGGATTAAAGTTTGAAGGTTGGTAGGGGTTTTTTTGTGTGTGTGTGGTGTGTTTTTTTCTGGAGAACACTGGCTTATAAAACTAAAAAGATAACTTACAATTTAAGAAGGAAGATCAAGAGGACTCCAAGGAGTGTTAACAGCTGCAATTTCTTCAAGCGCAAACATCAGTGCCAGTGTCTTATCAAACACATACAGAGCAGCAGAAAGTTGCCTGGTGAAGCATACTGACCACAAACAAAAATTGATTATTTGGGAAAGTGAGTCAGGAGTTTCATCATCTCAAGCCAGAGAAGATCCACTGAACCTTTATGTTAAATACTTATATGTTAACTCCAGAAAAGGTGTCTTCATTTTAGATGCAATGCAGTGCTATGTGATGATGCTAGTTTGGCTCTCAGAAAAAAAATCCTACAGCAGTAGCCCAGAATCTCAGGTGCTGTTAGGAGTATTTTAGCCTGAGCTGATTTTCAGTTTAGCACTCAATCCACACCACAACAAATTCACATCTGCCTGCACAGATCAAGCATTGTATTTTGTCAGACGTGGTGGTAGAAGGGACAAGCAGTAGTATTGATGCAGAAAATGCTCTTACTAACATTTTTCCTTGTTATGTTAATTCAGCCTCGTTGGAAGCAGTAGGAATTTTAAGAGGCACTTTAAGTCAGTAAGATTTGTGATATTTCAAAAATATTTGCTTATATTTTGAGTAAATGAGAGTACTATTTGAGTAATTATTCTAATTAAATACCCGAGTATTCTACCTCTTCCACTTGAAGACAAGCTTCGAAACCAAAATCAGCCACAGTCACAAAATATCCATAGAAAAACAGATGGAAAACATTCTGTCTTTCTTTGCATTTTTCTCTTTCACTATATGTTTTAGAAACCCAAATCAAAGCACATAAACAAAAGCCTTCAATCAAAGTGATTTAAAATCAAAACTATTTACTAGCAAAAATTATTTTGTCAATGAGTCATTCATTAAATCAGCTGATAACCAAATATCCTTGCATTTTTCTCTTCTTTTAGGAAAACATCCAAACCCTTCCAGTCAAGCTTGAAAATAAAGGATATCTGTAAAGAAATCTTTTCATGTGCCCTGGGTTAAGACATCTGAGGGGTGCAGATAGGAGTAATCAAATCCTGTGTAACACTGCATCTTAATCTTTAGTTTCTGTGGAACTGGAAAGCAGCAGCATATTCTTAAGCATTTTGGCTATACACATTAATAAATTAAATGATGTCAAGTCACAGGCAAGGATACAGGAAGTAAAAAATTGTGTATTTTAAATGTCAGAATGATCATGAGCACAGCTTTGGAAAAGGACAATTAGCATTCTTTTAAGCAGAGTGTGGGAGCCAGACATTGGGCACGCATCATTTCATACCAACAGTTTCCTTGTGGAGACTTGTCATGGATGCTAATGCACTTTATAGCCACAGTGCTGTGCCTATACAGAGCCTGGGGCAGCTGTGTCAGGCTAGAGAAAAGGCCCTGGAAGTGTTAAGTTGAATAACCCAGATGTATCCAGGGAGATCCTGTGAGAACAGCTATGGAGTCAGGAGGCAAGACAATATAAAAACAAGGTACTGTGAGCTCCTCTCTGCCTTCATGTTTACTCCTGCCTCTGCAGTCAAGTTTGCTCTGTTCTTTGTTGATAACAAAAGCTCCATGTTACCACAATACTGTTGCTTAGACACTTATAACAAGAAACCTTTCATTAGTAGAAACAGAGTAGAACAGATTAGTGTTACATTGCTTAATATGTAGTGGTTATGGTCTTGATTATGTTATTTTCTTAAAACAAGTGGTACCATAATGGTGCATGTAGTAGCAAGTATTACTGATGTTGTGCCTGCTGATAACTACTATAATTAGGGAATAAACTGATTCTAGACTACTTGTATATCTTCAGTTTATACAATCTATTTTCTGGACTATTAAAAAATATTGATTGATTTGGATCAAGGTAAAGCATATGTTTCAAGTTTGATAGATTGTGCCATAAACAGTTCCTGCTAAATTTTGCATGAGGGATTACTGCTTTGTATGTAATTCTTGCATTTTGCATTGCTGGAGTGTATTGGATCACTGAGAAACATTGCATAGCATTTATTGCCATAGATGGCACGTTTTCTATGAAACTAATCCAAGTCCTTATTGAAGAGTTCTTGAGACTCCTTCTGTAAGTACTCTGCAGTTTGAACACATCTGTAACACTGCGTGGGAGGGATAGTTGTTCTACGTGGGGTTGCTTGATAGGAAAATAACAGATTTCAGATATTAAAACAGGAACTGTTAAACTAGCTGGAACACTGCATGATGTTTTGTGTGCTACCATGACAAGATATATAGCACAGATGAGACCATTCTAACTAAAATACTGAGTGGACTTTAATGGCACTTTAGCATGCTCAGTTAGTACCTCACAGATTGGAAGGTGGCTAATGTAACACCATTATGTAAATAAAAGTCTAAAGAAAGGCTAAATTGCAGTTTTGTTAGTTTAACTTCAGTTACAGAGAAAGAATAGGTATTATTTTGAAGATCTGATGAGTGGACACTGAAAATTTTATCTTCATAAAACAAAGCTATGTCATTTTTGAGAGGTTATTTTTCACTAATGCACAGTGCTATCAGGATGGAAAGAGGCAAAAAAGTATACTTACTGGACAAGTGAGTATTTCAAGGAAACATTTGGCAACATTTCCATGTCCAAAGCTTTAACATGTAAGGTGCACAATTCTTGATAGGCAGAACATAAAAGGAGTTTTAGTAATGCTTTTAATAGGGCTCCTCTGTTGAGAAATAAAGATATAAATGAATTATGAATGGATTTACTTCAGAGTTGAAATAAGTTACAAGTGAGAGACATGCACACGTGTGTGCAAACACACACACACACACACCCTGAGAAAATAAATCATAGTCTTAAAAAATAAAATGGTAATAAATTCCTGGTTGTGCAACAAATACTAAATGTGATCAAAGTCCTTATTTAAGTATGTATGGGAAATTTAGTATCACATTTAACCAACAGAAAATGTGATCCAGTGCAGCAAAAGCAAATCATACTGCAGAAACATTTTATGGAGTGTAAATATTAAAGTATTTATAGCTGATACCCAAAGAATTGCAGTGCTTGTGAAGCAAAACAGGTGTCCTAAGCTACATACATTTTGTGGCCCAGCAGATTGTTAGCTTATGATCAACCTTTCAATTTAAACCCAAGAGCATTCCAAAATCTGTTTTACAGAAGTGGCAGGTGTGACACATACATAACTGTAAAAGTGTTCTAGAAAAGACTGACTGTTGTTGCATTTAATTTAAAGAACACCTAAGAACTTGAGGTGATCAAATACTTAGGAATGTATGTATTATTACTTACTAATTCAAATTCATCATAAAGTCAGAAGGTGCTAGGAAACAAGAAAACTGACACTTGTGCTTGGAACTACTTTGAAAAATGTATCACCTCATGAAATTGTGCTTTATCTGATGGAATCCTTACATATGAACAAATAACATTGAACAGATTCTTCAACATGTTAGAGGAAACCAAAATTCAAGATTATAATTCCTTTGGTAAAGTAAGCATCCTGGGTTCAGCTATAGCAGTTATTTTTCTCCTTCTTAGTAGCTGGTACAGTATGTGTTTACTGGGCTGTTTTATCTCAACCTGTGAGATTTACATTCTTCTGATTCTCCTCCCTGTCAGTCTGGGGTGGGGTGTGTGTGTGTGTGTGTGTGTGTGTGGAGAAGGAAGGGGAGAGCAAACGAGAGGCTGCGTGGTTCTGAGTTACTGGCAGATCTTAAACAGCTGAGTAATTTCTACTTTGGTTTAGTGGTCAGTCCCTTCAAGTAATGTGGACTGAATATTTGTATTTGTTATACTGTTTGCTAATAATAGATACAACATCTGAACTTGCATCAGTTCAGTGTTCTAGTCTGTATTCTTACTAGAAGTAGCTAAACAAGATTTTAATTTGAAATGCGCTGAAATAGATTAATTTATCAATGACACGTAATTAACTAGCAGTCAGTGACCTGTACACTACAGATCGGTATCAGCAGTATATCAAATGAACAGCAGTACATCAAATGAACAGAAGTACTAGACACAAAATGCTAATTTATATTAGTCTGAACACCCCTCTGTAACTAACCCCCAGAAATTCCCTTCCTGCTCAACCTGAGTTACATGCATACCCCACTGAAATGCCGAGTGGGTGACGCACACAGACGGATGCACACACACTCAAGTTGGTCTGTCTGACCTTGGAAGGGGTTTGTGTCCACTGTGGGGATCATGCTCTGTTACCTACTCTGTCTCCCCTCTGGTACAAACCTCCATGATTTTTCTGTGCTTTTCAAGCTTGTGCTTTCTTACTCTTAAAAATGCCACTGTAATTCCATGGTTACTCTTTAATCCAGCCAGTGGGCATCATCTCTTCAGCATAATAATTTTTGGTCAAATGCCTACTTAGGCAGTTTTGAGTGTCTCAGCTCCACATACTGGCTACATTGATACTCTCATCTTGAGAGTTGCGATTATCCAACTTCTTTCACCAAAGATGGGCCATGCAAGTATAATTTTTTTTAATGAAACTAAAAATACAATGATATTTTTTTCAATTCTCAGGGCTCAAATTTGCTTCCTAAATCATATAGTAAAATTTCTCCATAATTATTTAGTCTGAAGCAGTTATAGGCAAGATCTGCACTGGAACTGGCCCTGTCACACTACAGAGATCTCAACAGCCAGCAGTTTCCTTCTGCATTCAAGATGCCTAGAATATGTGCAAGAGTATTCTTGATCTTCCATCTGGTCCCATCATTTCATTCTCTGACCTAAGGTTTCAGGCCATTTGGAAGGTAATTGCTAATGGATCTTAAGATCTTTGGAGTCGTGGGTGCTTTTGAACCTTTATAGCATGATCAAAAGAAAAACTTCTGGGTTTAGTAGTGGAGTTAACAGAATAGACATAGGAGATGGCTGGAATTATGGGGCAGGCAACCTTTAATTTCTATTTGCATTTTTTAGATTGAAAGCAGAAAAACAGAAAGTATTTAGCAGATAAAGACAAATATTGGCAATCTGAGTAATATATACGGTGTCATCATCTTATATGAATAGCATGTTCTGAGAAAAAAAATATTTCTGTATATATGCAAAACTACTGAAAATAATACTTACATATTATACTCACTTCTGCTTGCCCTAATTATGTTTTCATGATTACAGTCTAACCCTGCACAGAGGAAGAAATATCAGGGAGTAGGCAATTTTACTACTCTACCTCAAAAGTCACTGCTCTACTCAGAAATCCAATAGCATATTACAAATTGTGTTCAGAGGAAGAAGCTAATACTTCATTCTAGAGTAGATACACAAACCACTGCTCTGGAGAACAATACTGAGCTAAAAGTAAGTTCTGACGAGGACATTGGAAAGTACAAATAAAGCAAATGGAACAAAAAATCGCAAAATATTACAACCTTTTCTATAAAGTAAGTGATTTAAAGTAGTTCTTTTTTCCATATAGTTATATGAAAAATAACTTTTTTGTTTTTTTAGTTTATCATAGGATAGCAGTTGTCAAAATGAACAGATGTTTTTTTAAAATTTTTCGAATATTCACTAATCCTAAAGCATACCTATATTTCAAAACTGTCTAATTACATAATGATTTGTGAAAATCAAGTGTAAATAAATCTTAAATATAAAACTGATGTTTGAAAAGCATTATTTATTTACAAGAGTTTGTACTGGTTTTGGCTGGGATAGAGTTAATTTTCTTCATAGTAGCTCATATTGTGCTGTTTTGGATTGGTGATCAAGGCAATGTTCATAACACAAGGATATTTTAGTTATTCCTAAAAAGTGCTTATACAGAGTCAAATCAAATACAGGAGAAATTAAAATAATATATTTTTCATTTTTTGTGAAAAATATTTTCTTCAGTCAGCTAGCTTCCTGTTTACAGAAAGAAAAAGACTCATAGAATCCTAAAAATACTGGAAATACTTTAACAAGTTTTCATCTGAAGATTTAACATTTAATGGTAGCATATCTGTGATATTTTTCAAAGGAGCAGCTTAAGTGAAAGAATTCAATAGCATCTCTTTGAACAGTCTTATAATTCCCAATGTTTCTATAATAATTTTGATAATTAATTTCTTCTGCTGGGAGCTCCTTTTTGTGGTCTGCAACTGTGGTTTAAAAGTTATGCAAATTTCTTCGAATTTTTTTCTTCATTTAGAAATGGTATTAAATTATATTTGATTAGCTATCATAGAAATGTGGACTGAGTATGTGATACATGGGTTTCAAAGGACACGTTGTGTTATGTTTAATATAGCTGGGGACTCCTGCTGAACTATTGTTTGATTTTGCTAAAACTAAGAGGAAGCAGGAACTTTAATTGCATTTAGCTGCATGTGTGCATGAGTTTTTGAAAGATGGATGTTATATATACTCATCTATCTATCTGCAAATTTGTTTACTAAATTATTTATTAGCGCATTTACAAATTATTTATTAGTGCATAAGGTGTAAAACTTCAAGAGCATAGTTAAAGTCCTAGTTTTGAGTAATTCATAGATAAAGATTTTCATGCTTCAACAATATTCCCATCATAGAATCATAGAATAGTTAGGGTTGCAAAGGACCTGAAGATCATCTAGTTCCAACCCCCCTGCCATGGGCAGGGACACCTCACACTAAACCACGCCACCCAAGGCTCTGTCCAACCCGGCCTTGAACACCACCAGAGATGGAGCATTCACAACTTCCCTGGGCAACCCAT
>JAOEHX010056078.1:0-12125 GCA_025448015.1 Bolborhynchus lineola
CTTTTTCCAGTCATTGGGAACTTCACCTGACTGCCATGATTTTTCAAATATGATGGACAGTGGTTTAGCAACTTCATTCGCCAGCTCCTTCAGGAACCATGGATGGATTTCATCAGGTCCCATGGACTTGTGTACATTCAGGTTCTTAAGATAGTCTTGAACCAGATTCTCTCCTACAGTGGGCCCAGGGTCTTCATCCTCACTGTCCCTGCATCTGCTTTCCAAGACTTGGGTAGTGTGGTCAGAGCATTTGCCAGTGAAGACCGAGGCAAAGAAGGAATTAGAACCTCAGCTTTCTCCAAATTCAGGGTAGCCAGTTCTCCCAATAGCTCCATGAGGTGACCTAGGTTGTCCCTAGCCTGCCTTTTATTTGCAATATACTTATAGAATCCCTTCCTGTTATCTTTCACATCCCTAGCCAGATTTAATTCTAAGTGGGACTTAGCTTTCCTAACCTGGTCCCTAGCTTCCCAAATATCATCTCTGTATTCTTCTCAGGCCGCCTGCCCGTCCTTCCACCTTTTATAAGCCTCTTTTTTTTCCTTCAAACTTTCCTCAGCAGCTTGTTATCCATCCAAGAAGGTCTCCTGGCCCTCCTGCTGCATTTCCTTCTAGTTGGAATGCAGTAGGTTATCCTTGTATATCAACTAAGAGTCTTGAGCCTCCCTGCCCTCTAGGGCTATATCTCATGGAACCTTGCTGAGCAGGTTCCTGAAGAGGCCAAAGTCTGCTCTCTTGAAGTCCACAGCAGTGAGCTTGGTACATGCTCTTCTCATTGTCGTGAGGAGCTTGAATTCAACCATCTAATGATCGCTGCAACCTAGGCTTCCCTGGAGCATCACATTTCCAACCAGCCCTTCCCTAGTGGTGAGCATGAGGTCAAGCATGGCACCTCTCCTTGTCGGCTCCTCTATTACTTGCAGAAGGAAATTGTCTTCCACACAATTGAGGAACTTCCTGGATTGCTTGTTCTGGGCTGTCTCGTCCCTCCAACAGACATCAGAGTGGTTGATGTCCCTCATGAGAACAAGGGCCTGCGAGCATGAGGCTGTTCCTATCTGTCTATAGAGCGCTTTATCCACAGAGTCCTCTTGATCAGGCGGTCTGTAACCAATCCCCAAAATAATGTCTCCCATTGCTGTTGTCCCTTTAACCCTGACCCACAAACTCTCTATTGACTGCTCACCTGTTCCAGACAGAGTTCCATACTCTTCAGCCTATCCCTAACATAAAGACCAACTCGCTCTCCCCATCTGGCAGGCGTCTTTCTTAAAGAGCTTCTAATCTCCCTTTCCAACACACCAATCATAGGAGCCATCCCACCATGTTTCTGTGATGTCTACTATATCGTGCCGCCGTAAAAATGCACACATCTCCTCTAATTCCTCTTGTTTTTTCCTCATACTACAGGTTTTTATCTAGCGGCATCTGAGCCGAGCTCCAATTGAAGCCAGCTCATTGGTGGAGCAGCTGGGATATCTCTACAGTGCTCTGAACATTTAGTTGTCTTCAAGTTTTAAGTGTTTTCAATTTGCAGTAATCAGTAATAGTAACAGTATAGTAATAGTAATCAGTAACGGTCTTTGTTATTTAGCATACATAAAAGTACTTTACAAAAAGAAATTCAAAGTTAACAGTTACATCTACAAATGATAGTAACTTAAAAGAGTTTGTGAATGCCAGTGAAAATGCAGCAATGCATCATTGAAATGTAAACCAGAACAGATGAGAAACATTGGCTAAGGCACTGTGAAATGGGATTGATCCTAGAGAAACTTCAGCTCAGTAAAAAATATGACATAAAATATCTGAATAATAGAAAATATCTAATGACATTAGGAAACATCAATACTGGAACAGAATCATAGAATCATAGAATAGTTAGGGTTGGAAAGGACATTAAGATCATCTAGTTCCAACCCGCTTGCCATGGGCAGGGACACCTCCCACTAAACTATGTCACCCAAGGTTCTGTGCAACCTGGCCTTCAACACTGCCAGCAATGCAGCTTTCACAACTTCCTTGGGCAACCCATTCCACTGCCTCACCACCCTCACAGTAAAGAACTTCCTTATACCTAACCTAAACTTCTCCAATTTAAGTTTGAACCCCTTACCCCTTGCTCTATCACTACAGTCCCTCATGAAGAGACCCTCCTCAGCATCCCTATAGGCCCCTTTCAGATACTGGGAGGCTGCTATGAGGTCTCCACATAGTCTTCTCTTCTCCAGGCTGAACAGCCCCAACTTTCTTAGCTTGTTTTCATACGGGAGGTGCTCCAGTCCCCTGATCACCCTCCTGGCTCTCCTCTGGACTTGCTCCAGCATCTCCATGTCCTTCTTATGTTGAGGACACCATAATTGCACACAGTGCTCCAAGTGAGGTCTCAAGAGAGCAGAGTAGAGGGGCGGGATCACCTCCTTTGACCTGCTGGTAATGCTTCTTTTGATGTAAATGTAAAAGAAATTGAACACAAATTTATAATGAGATATAGCTGCAATGACAAAATATCCCAATGCAATAAGAATGCTTCATTCAACACAGTAAAAGGACCATTAAGTGAAGTGAGCTTCCAAGGAAAAAGGGATAAATCCTTGTACTAGTAGATCTTGATGACAATGAAGCAACACCAAGTTAAATGCAACTTATGTATTCAAATACAGTCAGGATTTTTGCCATCCAGTCTTATATACTCTGTTAAAAATATATCCTTTGAGACAGAATAAAAATGGCTGCTGGTATTTAAGAAAATGCATTTGAAAAATACAAGTTCCTGGATGTCCTCCATCCATGTTAGAGGATATAGAAGGCATACAGTAAAAGTTCTCTTTGAACATTAAAAATTAATGATAAATGAAAAGAAAAAAAAAAAAAAAAAAGGAAAGGGAAATTCAATATGGTATTCTTTGGCATTAGATGGAGATTTTAGCCAGCTACAATGTTCCTTAGGTTCAAGTGGTCAGAACTTTTTGTTTTGCAATGAAAAAACCCTCTCTGAATTGAAATGAAATAACTGCATTTCTTCTGTAATAGGCACAGAAGCTTCAGAGCATGCATTCTGGAGCCCATTAAAAATGTTGAAACATTTTGCTGAAAATGTCTGTATTAATTCTCTTCCTTGCCACCTCCTTCTTCCCCAATGAATTAAAAATTCATGAAGTTTGAAAGTAGTATTCTTGTGGCTGTGCAAAAGCTTTCATTCTTTTATTTTTGCTTTTTCTCTTTAGCAAATGGATTTTTTAAATCTTAATGAACTCTGGATTTGCAACCCACCCCATTATTTCTGCTAAAGAAATAACTCATCTGGACAACACTTCTTCAGGTTGATTTATATTTATTTAAATCAACAGTATTGTATGTCATTTTCTACTATTAAAACTACAGTGAAAACATCGAAGCAATTACACTGAGGTAAAGGTGACCTTAAAACCAAGGCTGCATGCCCCCCCAAAAATGTGTGAAAAGTACTCATGGAAACAGAAAGAGAAGACAGGCCAAGACTGAAGGGAATCAAAATCTTTTATCACATGCATACAGAATTAAGAACTGGTAAGATAGTGCAGAAAATACTGTGGTCCTTTTTTCAGTCTTCCATTAGTTACGTCAAATTCTGAAAGTTTTATGTGTCTTAAGCACAGGGATTTTATAACCACTGTCGTTAATGTAGATCACTAATGTAGGCCTAGCACAGTAACTGAATGATCATGTAGACATGACCTCCATTACTGAGGTGTTAAATTAAGATAATCCACTTTTTTTACATTTTCTCTTCTTGATTTCTGCTTTTAATCTCCCTGCTTTTCTTTCCCTGCCTATTCAGAGGAAATCATAACAAATGTTTTTGTATTCAATTATTGGAAGAAATACTCTTTAGCTGCAGATAGTACCATGCCCTAGCAGTTATAATGCCAAAGCTCACAGAATTTTTTCCACTCCAGTACCCTCTGTTCTTGGGAATTTCACTTTCATCTCCATAACAAAACACTTGTCTCTCACATCTCCTATGCATTCACACACATACATACAAGCTTTTTACTTACACAGCATTAATAAAGGTAAAATAAAGTAGAAATGAACATCAGCTATAAGGCTTTACTGAAAGATGTGAGTATATCTTTGCAAAATGTTGAGAAGATAAACTCCAGTTCAGCCTTGCAAAAACAATGTGTAAAACCTGCAGGTACAATTGGTCATGAAAACAATTGATAACAACTGATTCAGTAGTTGATACTGAATCTGAATTGTTGTAGCTTAATTTTTTCTTCTCAGCATCCATAATGATATTTTTACATTCATTTTATGTGTAGAATGTGCATATCAGCCCATGCTGAGACTTTTTAAAAGAAAAAAAAGAGAATTTGCTAGCTTTGTTCCCTTTCAGAAGGTGTTGGGCTACTCTGGGTTCTTTGATGGCTAAAAGGACAAGGTTATAACAGGATTGCCCTAACTTCTCTTGCTGCCATATTAACTCCTCTTCTGCCACGACAACATGCAAGACTAGAAAAGGGGTGGAAATTCCCCTAACTTCTGTAGAGGCAACTTTCTTTTGGTTTTCCTCCCTAATAATGGAGATAGCTCTGAAGTTCTACATGTGCTATCAGAGGGATGAGCAGTCAGGAAGACTTTTCTACATGCAGAGAATATGCTCAAACAAGCAAACAAGATCATGGCAAATGGCTTAAGAAAGTGAGTTCAGGGATCCTAAAATAATAATATTTTTTTCCCAATTTTTCATTGAAAAAATCACACATACTAACTAAACTTATTGTTCTTTATTGGACTTATTTTGCTCTTTCTGTACTCAGTGAAGAATGAGAAGTAAGAAGCATTTTCTTTTAGGAGAGTGGTGTACCCCATCAATAGCAATCATTCTTAAAAGGGAGTAAGGAAGTATAATCCCTACCAACTTTGCAAAAAGATAGGGTTAAACTCCGCTTCAGTATAGATGGGCAGCAGCCAAATGAAGCCAGTGGGATTAGTTCCACAAACACAAAGTCTGAATTTGGCTCCAAGTGACTGGCTTGTTTAGACAGGCTATGGAAAATTCAAAATACTACAGCCAGAATTTCACTTTTTCAACCTTTATCTACTCCAATCCTCTGAGAACTGAAAAGTTCACTTATCACTCATCAAATTATGTTTCCAAAATAGACAAGAATTCAAATGCTGATTTGCGTTCACAGTTCAAGTAATTTCCTAGGCTGTCTGATGCATTCCATGGCTAGATTTTACCATCAAAGGCCATTGCAGAAAACAGGACTTACATTGCAGAAGCAACAAGTTTCTTTTAAAAATTAGTATTTAGGTACTGAGATTACTGAGTTTCCAAAGGCAAAGCTTCATTCAACAGGTTGGCCATTATTCTCAGTTATGGATTTTGCTGGTGACTTGAGAGCTTATCAGCTGTTGTGGAAAATTTCCTTAAATCTGTGTTTTGAAAAAAGAAGATTAAACTGTTCTGCTTCCCTCTTCAATTCCAAAAAAAAAACCAAGGCCATTCAGAATCATTTTTGCTCTACAGGAGGTGAAGTTAATCAAAGAAAAATAATTAATGCTTCGAACCATCTGCCCACATCTTTCAGTGGCTTTCTCAGTTGTCTCCACCTAGGAAATAAGGGTGATCCTTCTGTGTTATTTGATAGAAAGGAGGTAGACTAGAAAGACCAATGAAAGGCATAAATTACAGGTGCTAGAAAGTTTATTTCTTTGAGCTTGGAGGAGGGTTTCTCAACTTCTCTTCCAGTGTATGTTCATATCTGTTTTTTCTCTGGCTACCATCTGCTAGCCACATCAAATAGCACCACATATAAGGAGATTATAGTGCATTTCTATTCTTGGTGCTCAGATCTCCCCTATGGCATAGTTTAAAACTATGAATTTCATACTAGTTACAGGCACTTAGAAATTAAGCAGTGCACTGAGCATTGAAAGTGAATTCTTAGATTTTGTCCTTTATCCTCTAATGCCTTATTTTATATTGAATAAATACAAATAAAGACTGTCAAAAGAAGTATTTTATTGCTTTGTTAATGAAAACTATAGCAATGTCTTCAGGATTACCAAATATATAATGTGAATTTATGTAATAAATCAAACAACCATATGAACAAAGCTAACATTTCTTGCTGTGTTCCCTAGTGTAGTCACCACAGTATGCTTCAAACTGTACAACTTTTTTCATAGTTACTGTTAATATGCTCAAGGATATAAAGTTGAAAGATCTATGTAAACATAGAAGCAACAGAAATGCTAAACCCAAAAGTAACAACAACTTAAAATATCGCCGTATCATAGTCTCATGCCTCTGATTGCCATTTTTTGGTACTTTTAACAGCTTAACTTAATTTTAATTGAGCTTGTTCTTGTACTGAGAATTTAATGATACAAATACATAAATAATACAATCATGATGGCCAGACTATTTTTTTGCTAACTGCATCCTACTGTGTGTTCCCATAGGCAATTCACTTAAGGCTTTAGGGCTTGAACATAAATCCATGATCTGTTTTTATTTTACAAAAGTACATATTCGAATGATAGGAAGATTTCCCATCTCATGTGAATTCACATTATAATCCTTCCTCAAGGGAAGATGGGATGCTGAATGATCTGCAAGCTGCAATGGATGAGCTGCAAAAGATGAGGAAGGCAGGCCAATCCTTTAAGACTACAGCCAGACTTGGAAAGAGCCAAGTTAGACTTACTCAAAAGGAGCAAACAAGAGCTTCCAAGATACTACCAACCTGTACATGTTATTTATGTTTTACGCATGTGTGTGTGTTATACATTGTCATAAAAAGCCTATTTTTAATGAAAGAAAGGAAGGGAATCTTAGGGTGATCAGTCCAGCTGCAGAAACCATCACTGCTTCCTAGCTAAGGTGACTGGGTCATCATCTACAGTAGGTTGAGAATAAGGTTTCAAAAACTCAAGACTTGCTTTCTCTCCCTCAGCATTCTTCTCTGTTTAAAATTTCTCATTAGGAGTTTGACCTAACCTTTTTTATCCATGTGCAAGAAACGTGTATTTCTGGAAAAACACTCATCCAATAGAAAATGTCACAAACTGGCTGGGTCACTAGCAACTTGTACCAAATCCAATCAAATTCAAATGTGGAGATAGAGCTTAAAAGCTTATATGTTCTGAGCATTGTAACCTTTTGGTAGATTGGTAAGGCTGTTAGCAAGCTTTAACATAACGAATCCCAATAAGTGTGTGTGTCTTTTCCTTTCTTTATTGCTGTCATCCATCAGCAAAAACATTAAGTGCTTGCCCGAAATATTGCTGCAGTTATGTGAAGCTTTAGGAAGCATCATTTCAGACAGATGTTTAACCTCCAAGCCCTGAAGGGATAGCTCTGCCAGTTGCCATGCTTGTCAATTAATTTTGCATTGGCAATCTTGCTAATGTATTTTGACACAAAGGAGAGCTTTTCCAGCCAGCCAGTTACATTAGATAAACAAGGTAGAAGAGTGCCGTCCACTGCGAACTCCATATGAATGCACAGCACATCACCTCACAATGTATGTCTCATAAGCAGCACTGCTCAATTTTGTCTCAACTACCACCATAGGTGATCATCAGAACTAGTGACAATCACTTTTTTTTCTCACCTCTGAGCTATCTTGTCCTCTCTTTTCTTGTCATAAGTTACTACAAACATATGAAGGACACATACTTGCCTTGAAGTATGAACTCCCAAGCAAGTTGAACAATGCTGAGAAGTCCCTGAGATAAGGGCTTTCAACATGAGGCATTTCATTCAAATCATGTCAACAAACGTGAAGGGCCTTAGAGAAAAGCAACAAAGAATATTAAAGGGTTGGAAGGAATAATTTACAATATTTTAAATAAGTCTAATATGTACAACTTGACTCAGTAAGGAGAAAGGATGAGGATATGTTAATTGTCTAGAATTACCTAACAAGTTAAAGCAACAGTAATTGCAACATGAGGAGATGAAAGCAGAGGTTAGATTACAATGATAGAAAGGGTCAGCCACAACAGATTCCAAAAAATATTTGACACCAAAGTCGAGACTGTTTGACCAAAGACAAATAAAGTGACTAGATACTAGAAAGCTTTAGAGTAGGACTGAACACAGATGCAGCTTGGAGTCAGCTGTCAGCTTTAAGTAGCTTTAAAGGTATATGTCCTTGTCTTTAACTTAAAATTACATGAGTTTTATTAATGAGAATTATTATTTTTAGGTTTGAAAGGAATTGAAAACTGCAGGGTAAGGAGAACTGTTGGGATTTCCTGGTTTTGTGTTTTCTTCTCCTTCTTTCCTTTCAAAAATTCATTCATTCTAAGCAAAACTCTCACTTTTAAAAATAATTTGAGCCCTTTCAACCCCAACCATTCTATGATTCTATGATAAAGGTTTAACTTCCTTTTTTAGTCACTATGGAATATAATTAATTCTTTTATTGAGCAATTACTTTTGAATATTTTCCATTCTAACTGTATACTATTCTTTCTGCTTCCAAAATTTCTTCCGTATATTCTTAAACAGTTGGGGAGAATGTGGATTGATTTGCATATTCAGAAGGCAAAGTAAATTATAAAGGCAGAATCTGCATTTCTGTTGATTAGTTGAGCAACTTTCAAGCATTTCTGGTGAATGTATTATTCAAGAGTACTCTTCCTGATATGTTTGCCAGTATAGTTTTGTAATCTGAACCTACAAAAAGTTATATGCAGACAATTATAGTAAATGTGTTTAGAATACAAAAGCACCATTGGGTCTTCTTTCTCATCAAGACTCCCCAACAGTCCATTTGGGAGCCCGTTATTTAATATTCAGTCTTGTGGCTCATAGAAGAGGCAAAATATTCTCAGTTGAAAACTTCAAATAACCCATAGTATTTCCATGTGCTAAGGGGTAATGAGCTCTGAGCAGTTCTCTAAAATTCTCTGTCCCTTACAAATACAGGCAGAATTTGTTGTAAACCTCTTTTTCAGAGAAGCTAGAAATGAACTGATGAGAAGGGAGTAATAAAAGTGAAATGTTTGTTAGAGAAACTCAGTTCTCCTTTTGTGCTTCTGTTTATAGGAGCAAACCTTCTACCACAACTTAGAAACCAAACATTAGAATTCAGAACTTTCCCTCCTGGGGTCACTTCCCTACTCCTCTTTATTCTTCTCTTTTTACTGGCAATGAATTTGCAAACCTCTGCCAAACAGATCTCTAAAATCCTCATCATTCTTAAAAAGGAATCAAGTGTTGGCAAGTTCTGACACTGAACAAACATGTCAATAAACATTGAGAGACTGCTGCCTCCAAGCAGCAGAATGCACTAGGACTGTGTTTATTCAAGCATGCCACTACCAGGCTTCATTAAGAATGATGACATTTTTAAACACCATTTCTGTAGTACTATGTGATGCAAATTAAGCCTAGCAGCCACACAAAGCCCTTTGTCCCTGCTCAAGACTTGTACCAACTACTGAGATTAAAGAGATGATCACATTTTCTAGCTGAAGGAAAAGAGCTGCAAAGAATTGAACAAAGTGAACAAAGTGAATAGAGGAGTTCTGCTTTGATACCAATAGGTTTAGATTTAAGCTACAAAGTATGGCACTGTACACTCCTTCCTCCTCCCCACACATACAAAAATCTGAAGCTGATATGCAGAAGGCAAATATATAATTCTAAAGTATAGACATGACCACGAACAAAAAATTAAATGGCTCCTGGGTTAATGTCGCGGTTTAAGCACAGCCATAACTTAGAAAAATGCAGCCACTCTCTCCCTCCCCCACTTCCTCCCCCCACCTCCCAGGGGGATGGGGAGTAGAATCAAAAGAATGTAACTCTCACTGGTTGAGATAAGAACAGTCCAGTAACTACGGTACAGCACAAACCACTTCTTCTGCCACCAATAATAATAATGATAAGGCAAATAAAAAGAGAAGAGAATACAACTGCTCACCACCCACTGACCAATACCCAGCCCAATCTGAGCAGTGATCTCACCCTTCCGGGTAACTGCCCCCAGGTTATATACTGGGCATGACATGCTGTGGCATGGAATACCCCTTTAGTCAGTTTGGGTCAGGTGTCCTGTCTCTGCTTCCTCATGGCTTCCCCTCCTCTCTGGCAGAACATGAGACTCAGAAAGTCCTTGGTCAGAGTATATATTAATGAGCAGCAACTAAAAACATTAGTGTTATCAGCGTTGCTCCCAAGCTGAAAGTCAAAACCAGAGCATGGCACCAGCTACTAAGAAGAAGAAAAAACAACTGCTACTGCTGAACCCAGGACAGTTAACCAGGAGCATACTTTCTGAAACTGACCTTTACCTTTGTAGAACAAAAAACCCCAAGGAACCCATCTTTGACTTGTAAAGCCATCTTTCATGCTCTTCAGCAGAAGCATTGCTTCACATCTTTGTCCTGTCATCGCATTGAAAGAAGTTCTCATATATGAAGGTAGGTATAAAGCTTCATCTTATTTCCATTCAACTTTAACAAATAAATGCCCAATATTGTAATGTTGAAATGTCTAATGTGTGCATATATTCTGAGCAGCAAGTTGGTAGACTTGTCCACTCAATGTGCAGAGAGAGGTACTTTCAAAGAGTGAACTGTAAGAGTGTGGAGATGACTCACATTCTCTCTGGAGAAAGGGACTAGACTTTGAACTAAGGTTGGTGTCAAGATGAAATTAATATAATTCTACAGATAATTGAATAGAACAAAATATAGAATAGAATAGAGTAGGATATTTCAGGTGGAAGGGGCTTACAGTGACCATCTAGTCTCACTGCCTGATCAATTCGGGGCTTACCAAAATTTAAAACATGTTGTTCAAGGCATTGCCCAAATGTCTTTTAAAAACTGACAGGCTTGGGGCCTCTGGATAGTAGCCTTGATTCCTATTTATGCACCAAACCAGAACAAGCATGTTTTCAATAGTACCAAATATTTGCAAAGCAATTATATCAGAATTACACCAAGATAAAATCTCTCCATCAAGCATATGCTACATAAAAATAGGAACCAGTGGCATCTGGATTGGCATGCACTGACTCTTTTTGAAAATGTAAAGCCACATCTAAATCCCTAACTTTAGAATTCAGGTATGGTTCAGATAAATAGTGTATACATCTTTTATATAAGCATGTACTTGATTAAGTTTTAATTCAGAAAAGTATAAATTTACACGGTTCCTATTTTCAAAGTAATATAAGTGTATTTTATGCTTTACATTGCAGACTGATGACCAAAGTGCTTAAGCTAAAATACTCATGGTGGAAAATATAGTAACAGTTCATGGATGCATGAAGCAACAAATTTCCTACAGAAATATTCATTCTTAAAGTATACAGATTGGTAACAGTAGGATAAGAATTTTAACCCTAATGCCTTTTGTAATTTTACAAACTCTTTGGTTCTGCACAGATTTCAGTAGGGCCAATGTTTGCTTTTTGATGATCCTCGGTTATATAGAATATCATTTATCAATTCTGGAGACTTTTGCAAAACTGTCACTGCAAAGCTTTATCCACTACTTCCAAATGTTGTCCTTACTTTGTTAATGGTTTTCATTTTGCTTTTTGGTAAGTAAACAGGGTTTTTTGTAAGACTATCATTCACTGATGGGATTTGTTCCTGTTCCACATTGGCAGCTGCTTTCATTGTTTGGTTCATTTTTTATATTCTATACAAAATTGACAGAAGCCAAAATGTACTGATTTCTAAAAATGCACTGGAAAAAAACAGCAGGGGAATAAAATCTCCATATATTTAGGAACAGAGTTACACTACCACCAACAATGAAAACTTTATAGTGCTGCATTTTATTAACTCTGTCCATTTCATGCTACTAATAATTAGCTCAGCTCAAAATGATAGCTTACCATTCAGCTCAGAAGGTAGCATTCCTCCAGAAGGGACTTTGTTATTGGAGTCTGTTTTTATAAATGCAGTTTCCTTAATTCCAGTATAATGGTCTTTCCTGACTTAGTTATTGTTGTTTTAAGTGCCTAAAATAAACACTCTTGTTCATGTACTTTCAAATGAAAACATGAATGTTCATGGCTTTATATTACTGAAGCTTCCCCTGACTGCACCTACTACCCCTCCCCCCCCACTCCCCCAACCTTTTTTTTGACTACAGC
>JAOEHX010056086.1:0-10093 GCA_025448015.1 Bolborhynchus lineola
GGAGAAGAGAAGGCTGCGTGGAGACCTCATAGCAGCCTTCCAGTATCTGAAGGGGGCCTATAGAGATGCTGGGGAGGAACTCTTCATTAGGGACTGTAGTGATAGGACAAGGGGTGATGGGTTCAAACTTACATGGGGAAGATCAGGTTGGATATGAGGAAGAAATCCTTTACTGTGTGGGTGGTGAGGCACTGGAATTGATTGCCCAGGAAAGTTGTGAATGCTCCATCGCTGGTGGTGTTGAAGGCCAGGTTGGACAGAGCCTTGGGTGGCCTGGTTTAGTGGGGGTTGCAACTAGATGATCTTAAGATCCTTTCCAACCCTAACTATTCTGATTCTATGATTCTATGAACCAGAGAGAAGAAACTGTAGTGGAAGTGCCAGAATTCTGCAAAATTCTGGCTAAATACCTGGCCCTAACCATCGTGTAGAATGTATCTCAAATGACACTTAAATTTACTACTACAGAAGTATTTCCTGTTATCTTTATGATAAGCCCAATTATAAAACCTTTAAAACTTGAACAGATCTGTCACTTAGCTGCCCATAAGCAGTATGTTTTTTGCTGTATTTTGTAATGTCCTATTACACTCGTGCTTGGTGTGACACTTGCTTGAGCTGGATTAATCTCCCATGCTGATCTGTTCTGAATGTGCCTTGTAGGCTAGTAGTGTATTTGCAGCCTCTCTTCTTCCTTTGTAAGATTTGCTATTACCATTTACAGGACAGCATGTTCTTTTTTGACACCTTCCAGCAGTGTCAACTGCCTGTTGAACAGCACAACATTGGCTGTTAAAGCCTGATGCAAGTCCCAACAAAACCAGGGAACAGTAATGCAATTCAGGGGGTTTAAGAGAAAGTAGTGCCTTTTATTAGGTCAGCTGTTACATTTGGAAAGAAAACAGGCAAGCTTTCAGGCACACAAATCCTTCTTCAGGTCTGAAATAGCAGCAGTATTGCTTACACCAGCATTCCTTAGCAGTAAGACAGCCATGATCCCAGCATAGTTTAAAAAACATGTTTGAAAGTGTGTGTATTGCATGGTCTTTCTTACTGGGGAGGGCTTTCCATCAGCAAACATCATTCTTCTCCCTCCCCTTCCCAGTATACACCCCATAAACAGGGGGTACATCCTACAAAGGGAGGTAGTATAAGGCCACTTACTCTTGAGAAAGAGTCTTCAACACCTTATGGCCGTGCCACATCTTCTCCATAGTCATGCTGTTATTGGGAACGACAGGGGCAAAACTGTGGGCTCTGCTGTGCAGGTGGCAACCACAGGATCCAGGCTGGAAATTCTGGCTCCTAATATTTACACCTGTCCATCAAATAGTTTTGGGACCAGCTGGCAAAGTTTTATTCCCTTTGTTGTGGTTGCTTTACATTGAACAGTGTTTCCCAAAGTTTCTGGAGTCACAGCTGAATGAGCAGCCACCTACTAACAAAGCCCGTGGTTGAAAATGCTACACAGGCAGGATGATTCTGCAGAAGAGCAGTGAGCTTCCCACTTGGGAATTGCCTGTGGCCACAAAATTGAAAAATAAGAATAACATCCCAGTACACTGCCTACTTATGCCTTCATATTATGAATCTGAATGTCCTGCTTTTCATCCTATGAGTGATTTCATATATTCATTTTTCTTCTCTGGAAATCTTCAAAAGTACATACTAAATTTCTAACTAGGCAGATGCTCAAAAATTAGATGTTAACATTAGCCATAATATTTATGAAATGTTAACATTAACTGCAACATTTCTTTCTACATTCCCACGCTAGGAACTGGGGTATTAACTGTAGTTAATAACTGGAATTAAGAATCTGAGGATGCTTTTTGCTCATGTGAAGATTTCCATGGTGCATGAGCTGTGAGAACTCTGGATTTTTCATTCTTTTTGGAGTTTATTAATAGGTGTGTTAATTATGTGGCTTCTTTATTCAACACTATTTGAAAATGAAAGGTTGCACTTCAAGAAAATTGCCACCACAAGAAAATTGTAAATAAGTATTAACACTTCTGAAGAAATTAAAAGGATGAACCGTTTATGACTTTAAGTTGATTAACACAATGGCATGAACAACCAGTGAAGAACACTGTAAACAGGAAGATGATCATTGGAAAAACTTAATTGAGAAAGAAAAATACTACTTAATGATTATGCAAGCAAAAAAACTTAGTTTAAAGTCTGCTTTGGGCATTGGTGTTCTGGTGTGAAGCTCTCTACAACTGTCTTGAAAGTCCTTAGAAGCTTAGAGCTTTGTGGTACTGTGTCTTCTTACAAAATACAAGTGTTTCAAATGTGGTTCTCAATCTGAATCCATCACTTAAGGAGTATTGCACTTAAGGATCTGAATCACCATTCCTGGCTGTGCCACTTCCAAGCCTGGCCAGCCTTTGATTGAGCCTTCTAATACATCTCTCCACCCAGTGATGGGCCCAGTGACACATGCCTGAGCAAGTAAGCTGGCATCAACCATAACACAGACACAACTGCTTCTTTTTTGTGGAGAAAGTCTTAATGAAGGACTCATGTAGACAACCAGATTCTCTGCTGAATGTCAGAATTTGTTTCATTCCCTTTAGTACTCAGGCAAGACATTTGGGTTTGAAAGCATGGCACTGACAGGAAAATGATGAATTTATCTATGAAAGACAAGCTTCACTGTATTTGAGACTGAGACCCTTTAATATTCCCATCTATTTTAAGACACTTCTACCCTGCCAGAGTAGAATAATTGAAATCCAGGATCCATGCTTGGTCCCCATAATTGTGTAGCCATGCAGAGTACCACATGTCTAACCTGCAAAGTACAATTCCTCATCTGGATCCTGCAGCCAGTAAAGATCTCTGATGCTGCAGTCTTTAGACAACTTCTACAGATGGGTTTGAAATGTGGATGCAGATCTATCACTGAGTAAATGCTTCAGATCAACACCTTGTTTAACTTGGATCTTTTTATAAATTGGCAATTGTAAAAATAAAAGAAAGATATGAAGGAAGGAGAAGCAATGGAAATTATGAACTGCTGAGGAAAAAGCTCCTAAACCACTATATTTTACTACCTGACATTCTTCTTTAATAGTGACTTTATTGCAGCTTTTTTCACACATGAAAATAGAAGCAGCAGCAGCAGTGTCCAGAATGCAGGTTAAGGTGCCAGCAACACATGAATGGTGCACATTATAACTATACATTTAAGGTCCTTTCATGCATACGACAGTTAAATAACAGACAGCTCTGTCTCGATGGTTCTTCCACTGCTGCATTTAAGGAGTAGCCTATGGTAAGGGAAGGCTACAAGAGCTGTAGAACAGCAGATGTAATTGCACTTTCCTCCAATTCTGCTGCAGCTGGTTATAACTTCATGTGGGAGATGTCAAAAAGCCAAAGAAGTAAAACTCTCTTTTGTTCGTGTTCTCACCCAGTACTCTACACTTTCATATTGTCAGCCTCTGTGTGATGGTCACTTTGCCTCTTGTTTCACTGAGACTTTGCTCTTTTTCAGGTGCCAGGGGACAACGAGAAGCACTGGAAGCCAGTGTTAGTGGTCTTGACGGAGAAAGACCTCTTAATATACGAGAGCATGCCGCGGATGAAGGAAGCTTGGTTCAGCCCTCTGCATACCTACCCCCTGCTAGCCACCAGGTACTTGTGCTTTTTTGTTAAAACTGCTTCAAGAGTGGTGGGAACAGTTTAGCCAGGAGCAGCTGGTGCATAGCTGTATATTACACTTGAAATGCCATGATTTGAGAAGCAGATTATTCTTCAATGGTCCAATGTGCTCAGCTGAACTCCTCTCTTCTCTGTTTCAAGTTCTGGCCAAGGGTGATGACCAGAAGCACACCAGAAGGGTTATGGATAAGGCCATTTGGCCCAGATGCTGAAGCAGGAGTGCTGAAAAAGCTGAGAGCTCTATCTCCTGAGATGTCTATCTCAGTGTGCAGACCTAAGGCTTGGAAGAAGCACTCAGCTGCTCCTCCAGGCTGGAAAAGGTGAAAGTGCTGCCCTGAGTTGGATGTGCTGGTGTGGCGGTTCTGCACAACCAGTCTGGAGCTTCTGGGTATCACACTTGTGTTGGAGATACTTAATTTCAGCATAGCTTCAGTTCCTGCTCTAGCAAATGAATTCCTGGCATTTTTAGCTTCAAGTGGTGCACTTGGAAGACTCATTCTTGAATCTAGGTTGGAACTAGCCATCTGCATTATTTCGAAGGTGTCCATCAATACTAATTCAGAGAGAGCTTTCCCATGGTTATATTTATGCAGTGGAAACTGTCCGTGCTTCTTGACATGAATCTTAATCATGTTCCTCTGTCAGTATGGTCAAAGGGCTTGAGAAAGAGCTGCTCTTCCATTGTATTGGCCATGCTACAGACCTTTATTGTACTGTTTTCAATGAGTTCTCATTCAGAAGGGCTGGTTGCACAAGGTCAAAAGCAGTGGGTCTCTTATTGCAGTCTCATTAGTTAATTTTTGTTCTTGGCCTCTTGGTTCTCTCTCCAAATGAACTGAGGCTTTGCTGCTAAATCAATATATAAAAAAACCCTCAGTGAATTACATAGATGGTTGTTTTGTCTCAGCCTACCTACACATGATGGAGCTTTCAGACTTCCTGGGAAGCTGGCTTCTGATTCACCCTTTGTTACTGTCACTTGAGGTGAGAGCCCCAAGTTTTGCAGATTGCAGTCTGCCACGTGGTGTGCTGGTGAAGGTTGCCAGCTCCAGATGACAATGCCTGATGACAACAGGGCAAGGCACTGGGACCAGAGGCTGTGTCCAGGTCTGTCACTGAACCTTAAAGATTGTGAAGCAAGAGCTCCACAGCAGAAGGTGATACGTCTCTCCCCACTGCTTCAGGATGTCATTTGTACATGGACCCAAATCCTCCTTGAAGTGACTGGAGATCCTTCTGAGCACCCTGCCCCTTCCTGCCCACATGTTCTCACGTGTAAAGGCAGCTCTTTGGTGGGCATTGCTAGCCCTGGTTAGCAGTGACCAGCAACTTAACGCATTAAACAGTCCAAGTCCTTGTCTTGGAGGGCCTGTTAGTTAGTTTCTCTCAGGTGTTCAGATTTGATTGCAACTGGCTTGCATTGGGTGGAAATAGTCACTTCCCTGTCTGATGGCATTCCCTTGTGAGTGGAGGAGCTTCAACCCTCAGGCTGGAGGGGAATAAGAAGGGTTTTTAAAGACTGGGAAGATGGTCTGTCAGAAAGACAGGATGCAATTCAGAAAGGACAACTGCAAAGTTTGGTGCTGGGTAGTCATCAGCTGTGCTGGTTTGGGGTGGAAAATAAGCAAAAAAGTGATTGCTGTGCCACGAAGTGTCTGGGCAACGTGGCAAAATTGCTTTAATCTGCGGTGTTCTGTTTTTGAGAGGGGAAAACAAAGACAAATCATCTTGGGGTTTAGCAGAAGTGCTGAATGTTGGGCAGACATAGTAATCATACCCAACTCCAGAGCATGAGTAAAGCCTCTGGTGATGGTAGACCACTTTCATAGGCTTCCAAAAAGATGCCAGTTAACTATGGAAGGCCTAGAAGAAATCAATGCAAATGTTAAGACCCAGGAAACACTCTAAATAGGGAATACTTAAGAAATATTATCCATTTACAGAAGTCCGTGGAAAACATGTAAATGGTTTTCAAGAATGAAAACGAGACACAAGGAGGACAGGAGAGCATGTTCACCAGCTCCCTCCAGAATACAACAGGGCATGGTCAGCTGCTATGCTAACAGAAATGCCATGCCCTATTGTGGCAGGGGTGGTTTGGGGTATGTCCTGGAAAAAACTTGGTGTGCAGGTGAGGTACTGGATTAGATTCCCTAGGAAAGGTGTACAATCCTCATCAGTGGAGACTTTGAAGAACGGGTAACCCTCAGGAGTGTGTTCATGCTCTGGGAAGGGGGATGCACCAGATGACAGCCTGAGAACCATTCCAGCCCCATCTCTGTGATTTCTTACTAATATCACTGTGAATTTAACACTTGGGTAAGAAGACAGCACATATACAGAACATGATATTCAGAATGGAGTTGCAATCTGATAAATACGTATAAATGCATGAATTCGCAATGTGAGCAGAATACGTAAATTGACAGATTCCGCAAATCATTACACCTACTGTTCGGATGATTGTCATTAAAACCCTGCAGGATCCTGCTTTTATGATCTGTCGTGCTGAGTACAGTTATACAAGAAAAGAGACATACACAGGGATTGCTTTTGGTATCGACTGCTGTGTTCATGCTCAGTCAGTGATTACCCTCCTCGTGACAGGTTTCTTAATCCCCTCTGTGCATTGATCAGTGCAATTTGGAACTTTTCACCTGGAAAGTTTGCAGACCGCGTGTTGTAATCTTGGCTGCTCCCCTCATTCAGATTTTTATGAGTCCTTGGGAAAACATTTTTGCTTAGCTAATGCATATTTGAAAAGCTGCTGAAACTGGAAAACTCCAGTGCCAGACACTGTAGGGAGAGTCATGCTTAATCTACCCAGGACATAATGAGCAGAGAAA
This sequence comes from Bolborhynchus lineola, assembly GCA_025448015.1. Classification (NCBI taxonomy): domain Eukaryota; kingdom Metazoa; phylum Chordata; class Aves; order Psittaciformes; family Psittacidae; genus Bolborhynchus; species Bolborhynchus lineola. The sequence continues at coordinate 6,519 of JAOEHX010056086.1, forward strand.
ATTGGAAAGCGGTAGAAGGATTATGATCTTCTTAGAGTATTTTAGCAGCAGAATTTCAGCATCTCCTTTTTGTTTGTTGATAACTTTGCCTTCAACCTATGGATGCTGTTAAGACAAAAAAAAAATACTTTCCAGACAGTCTTTTGGAGCTTTGTGTAGAATATGAGTAATAGCTCACAGAAAACTGAGATCAGATTTAAGTTGTTCCTTTAAATCTCTGCACTGGGAGGCATAGTAGCTGGCTCATAGCCCTGACTCCTAGGACCTTTCTGTCATAATCCCTTTTTCAGTGTTTCTTTATGCCTGAATAACAGTGCCTCCCTCTAGCTTGGGAATAGGGATCAAGTGATTACATCTTAAATGTTTGCAATCAAATTCGTTATCTATCATAGCCAGATATGAAATGAAAGGGGGAAAAAAAGGCAGCCCATGTTGGACTCTGATTAAAGATCAGGTGAGTAGATTTTGTGTGAAGCTGAGGCCTGTAACCAGAAAGTATTAAAGCAGTTTGATAGTTTATGCCATGGGAAGTTGGGGAAGGAGCTTCAGCACTGATTAGTCATCTGTGCAAGCTGGCAGAGGGGAAGGTGGAGAGCACTGGGGCCCCCCAGCACCCCAGGAAGGTGTATAAAGTGTTGTGCAAGTTCTCCGCTCATCTTCCCAAGGCAGTGATGGTGGTTGTAGCTCCCTCCGTGCAGAACTTGAATTGAGATCATAGGTTTCTAGAGTGCAGCTGTTCCAGAGCAGGTTTCAAATGCTAAGCCAGGGCAAGGAGTGGTTTCAGCATAAGAAAGGTCAGATGATAGTGGCAGACAGGGCAGAGCTTCAGACTGTCAGTGCACTTGTATCACGGGCTGTTCTAAAATAAATCTTGAATGAGCAGCTGAACACTTGCTTTGAATGTCAGTGCTGCTTTCACTGGCCCTTTTGAAGAGGCCATTAGATTTTGTTGTTGCAGTAACTGGTTGAAACTTTTCACAGCATTGGATGAAAAGCAGGTAGCAGTGCATCTCACCCAGCACTTCATGTACCCATGTTGCTATCACGCCGTTGCAAGGAATAGTACTAAAAAAGTCGCTAAAACATAGAGAGACAAGGAAGAAATAAGAGAAGACTGGAACTGACTCCCTGGCCCCCCTGGAGTACTCCGAGTTGCATTTTACAGCCGCTGCCTGTTATCTGTGCTCTTTGCAAACAGACTTGATCATGATGACCAACCTTCTCCTGCCCTCTTGCGGCTCCGGCTGCTCTGGGAAGGGGCGTTCGGGCTCCTCCGTACAGGGGACATCAGAAACTTCCACAGAGCAGAGTAACCTTCACAGACCGCAGGTTAACAGTACCAGAGCCAGCCCTCCCCGCACACAGCCTCTGCTGTGATCAGTGATGGGAGGCAGGGATAAAGGGAACCCTTCTGTGAGGTTTCTAAGATTATTTTTTTTTTGTGCCTTTTAAGATATTTTTGTGGTCTTTAGGGTAAAATATTGTTTGTGTAAATGAAGCAGCTTACGTGAATGCAACTTTATTAAAGCTTGGGCATCCTTTGACCTGTACCCAAACACATCAGTACTGACAGCTGGTACATAAATACTGTCAAATGTTCCCCTGCATATTTGTCTAGGTCATTTTTAACTGCGTGTTCCAGAGCGCAGTCTGGAGTTGTATGACAGAAAAGTCTTTTTGAATAGTGACACTAAATAATGCAAATGGGAAGGCAGGCAAGAAATAACGTTCATGTTGGATATGTCCACACATTTTAATTTGTAAAGTACATCTTCATTCTATCCCTGTGCTGAAAAACTTAACAATAGCAGTGCTCTTGAGAAAGCATGAAGATGTAAGGGAGGTTGGGGGGGGTGGATTTGAAGGGAAATAAAACACTGGAACCATCTGTCTGTCTCACAGTATCGTAAGTATTAGAAAACAATTGTTGGCACTGCTGATGAGCACTGTATAAAAGAGATGGGGTGACACAGGCAGAAGCTGCAATAGGTTTATTTGTAGTGATAAACTTGATGCGATTTCCCAGGCTGCTGTCCTTCAGTCACTAGCAGCAGCAGAAGGCAGCTTGAGAGTGGTGGCTGTGCCTTCACCAGGGTGACTGGCCTGGAGATTTCAGATCCCAGTCTCCTGCCTTATTTACCTTAATGCAGCTTCCCCTCAGAGCTGCCACCTCCTCGTGCTAAATGAGAGTGGATTACAGGTTTTGGGCTGCTTGCTGCTGAGTCCCCCAGTGCAAAACCTGCAGGTGGAGGCCTTGAGTACCAAAGCTGAGCGGGGTGTTGATGCAGCCCTTCTAGAGGCGGAAAAGCAATTGGGGACGGCAGTGGTGCTTCTCTGGAAGAGGCTTTCCTGCCCAGTCATGGCACAGGGCAGGACTGACCAGGATACTCCTTATCCACCCCCCGTGGCTTCCTGGGACCATCAAATCAAGGCAGATGCTGAAAATCCAAAGAAATTTACCATGAACCTGAGCATGAACAAATCTTGCAAACCTAAAGGAGTATGAAAGAGGGACACATCTGTCTGGCACAGCACACATCCCAAATGCCAACACGCACTGCAGGGAATTGGAAAACTCCAGATGCCCTATGGTTAGTGTCACAATAACAGCTAAAGTCGTGCTGCTTCTTTCCTTTCTGCTCTTTTCATATTGAAACATCTTTGTTTGATGGCATAGTTCTAGAGTGTCAGATAAAGGCAACTATTCTTCCAGATTCAAAACAATAATTTGAGGGTGAATTGGCATGCCATAGATGATTAGTATAATCTGATGTTTTATCCTTCAGCACAAGCATTCTGCTACTATGCTACATACTTATTTTATAGTCTCAAATGAAGTATATGGATTGCCTATGGAAAGAGAAACAGAAGACACAAGATAGAAATAAGCTTTTCAGAAGAATCCATTTTGTGACTGCCTCTGAGGATCAGTCTCTGGACTTTGAAGACTGATGAGCTCTGGAATGAATCCTCTGGATGATGTTTTTTTTTCAGCTGAATCAGTGTCATGTCCCTGAGTGAATTCTCTGTTCACTGTCCACACTTCTGCAGGGGAAAAAGCCAACACAAAAGGGCAGCTTAAAGAAGAATTTGATATTCTGAGGTATTGATTTTCTACTCAAAAATATTCCCTGCAATTTAGTGTTTGCCCGGATGAATGAACCTTTCCTGGTCACGGGAGATCAGCTGTTGATGCCAGAAAAAATGTTAATTGCAGCAAAATGGGAGAGAATTTCAGATTGCAAGTAGCTGCAACATCTTGCATTTTATGTATTCCTTATAGGACGAGTATACACAAGACAGTACTTAGGTGTCTGTGCATAGAACAGAACATCTTACTTTATCCATCAGCATCCTGCAGATGTTTAAGCTTGTGGGGGTGGTGTAGCTGCTGTACTTGGAGCTGGAGTAGTGGCACTGCCCATTATGGTTGAAGTTTGTGTAGCTGCTGTACTTGTCACTGGGGGTGGTGTAGCTGCTGTGCTTGGAGCTGGAGTCGCTGCACTGTCCGTTACTCCGCCCTCAGATCCAGGGACATTTCTCCCCTTTTGAAGGTGCTGGATGGTGTTGAACAG
>JAOEHX010056086.1:10193-41778 GCA_025448015.1 Bolborhynchus lineola
CAAGCTACTGCAATAAAGTACAATGTAACAAGAACCTTAACCCAAAAGCCATGTCCGAAAAACGCTAACATAATCAAAAACAGATGTAAGTGAAGTATCACACGCTGAGCCTGTGAGAACCAGAACAACAACTTTGAGAGCCCATAAATCAGCATTGTGACGAGCGACTACCAAACCTGTCGTTATCTCAACTGTTTGTGCCCCACGTTGGGCGCCAAAAAGAACTGTCATGGTGACTAGGAGTCACTTTTTAGGCTCAAATACAAAGGAGATGTGTGTTCTCGTGCTCCCAACCACTTTCATTTAGGAACACGCAGAGCAGAGCTGTGCTCAGGTGTGGATTTAGGCACAGGGCTCTGTCAGTGTTACAGTTCACTCGTGTATTCTCACATCCAATTGCAGGTTGGTCCATTCTGGCCCAGGAAAAGGCTCACCGCAGTCGGGGATGGATTTATCTTTTGCAACCCGTACCGGTACAAGGCAAGGGATAGAAACCCATCTGTTCAGGACGGAGACTAGCAGAGACCTCTCACTGTGGACAAGGAGTGTTGTGCAGGGCTGCCACAACTCTGCAGAGCTCATCACGGAAATCACCACATGTGAGTAACATCTGCAGTGCCGCATTTCCACACATCCTCGTGACACTCATGGGCAGTTCAGGGTACTTCTGCAGGTGGTGATTCATTTAAAAACCTGCATATTTAGGGCTCTGTGTGTTTAAAACACTGTCCCCTTGGTTTCTGGCACATTCACAAGCATTATATTTACCCAGCTCTGCACACTTGAGAAGAGTGAAAAAACACAAACCAGTCCAATAGCCATATTTTGAGAGCTGGCCATTTCTGACCCCGAGCACCAGTATGTCACTTCTCAGCACTCTGTACATGCAAAGTGGACTGGAATAGAAGTAATCTAGTGATGCCCTGTTTGGCCAGGTAGTGCTAGCCTGGGTTGGATGGCTCTGGGGCTTTGATACTGGGCCTTTCTCTTGAGTGCCCCCATGATTTGGGTCCTTCCCCCACTAGGCCTACAGGGGATGGGGCTGTTAAAGTTGAGCAGTATTGCCAGTCATTGCCTAAAAACGTGAGAACAGGAGCCAAAGCACAAATCCACTCCTTGACAAAGGGCAGCTCTGGTTTCATGAAGCCATCAGATACAGCCTTGTTGTATGCTGCTAGGCCCCCTGTGATGTGGAAACCAATCAGTGTTTAGTTGGAACCACCTCAAGGGCATGTTCATCTGCTCAGCACAGACACAGGTGCCTTTCTTTCCAAAAGTAGGAAGAAGGCATCAGCTCCTTCTTTTATTGTGTTGTCGTCATGCCAGTGCAAAGGACCATTCTTGGCAGAATTGTTCACAAGAAAGTGGTGGAAAAGAGAATTTGGGATATGAAGACCTAGACTCTTCATTTTTTAACTTGGATCATGGCCTGTGTTGCTGAGCTGAGGTGGAGAAGCAGTCTTTCTGCTGCAATAGCTGTTATATACAATTATCTGGGCCCTTTTTCAATTACCACGACACTAATGAGGCCTCAGGAGTGTCTTCATCTTTGTCAAAATACTTTAGGGAAACCCTTTACAGCTTCTAATTGCATTTGTGTGTTGTGTGCCACATTTTGGTTTTGGCTATGTCTGTCAGATGTAAGAAAGAGGAATAGTTGTGATTTTGTCAATGTATGGGAGGAGGAAATGCCAGCCTGAGACTTCTTAAACTTCACTAGATTGGCTTGGGGTCAGCATGTAGATGTAAGCAGGAAGATGGAAGAATACAGCAAATAATAGTTGAAAGGACTGACATCAGGACTGCTACTGGCAAGGACAGTTTTAGTTTGTGTGTTTACACCATCACTAAACAAAGCTTGCTTGGACCTTGCATAACAGAAAGATTGCTGTTGTTTTTCCAAATCTAGAGGTTTACAGTTAAAGCCCAGCTTTAGGAAAGGTTAGTTTCCACAAAGTAGTGTTGAGATTGAATGTAAGATGCAAATATCTGCAGCCAAATGGACTTTGCTGCTTTTAAGATCATTACAGACTAAATTTTATTTCTTCTCCAGCTTGCACATACAAAAGCCAGGAGTGCCGCTTGACCATCCATTATGAACATGGATTCTCTCTTACAACTGAACCACAAGATGGTGCCTTCTCTAAGACAATTGCACAATATCCCTATGAAAAACTGAAAATGTCCTCGGATGATGGGATAAGAATGCTTTATTTAGACTTTGGAGGAAAGGATGGAGAAATTGTAAGTACTGCATTTAGAAAAGGGATGCACATTACCTTTGGTGGTCCTTCAGGCTGTGGGTTGTAAAAAGCACTAATGGAAGATGGACTAGATGATTGTTGTACACCCCTTGCACCTGAGATATTCTATTCAGTGCTGTTCTGGTCTGTTCTAATAACAGTTGGCCAGTACCAGGTTCCAGTACCAGTATCTAGACACTGTGCTTCTAGTACAGCATGTCGGTGTGGCTTGAGGAGATAAACTAAAAAGAGAGATAAAATGGTAAAAACATGTGAAGCTGGATGAAAGATTTCTTAAATTTAAGAACAAATTGTATTTCCAAATAGCCAAATGTTAGAATTTTTGTATATCCATTGCATTTTTTATGTGATTGTGGGTAGAAGTACTTAAGAATGAGATACTGTTAATTCCAACATACACATAGGGACTTTATAACAATAAACTGTGTTTATTTCTGAACATCTAGTTGCTGAAAAAAAATCAAAGACTACAAATGTAGTGCAAACTGTCTGCTTAAGCCAAGTTAGTTGTCACAATCCCTAAAAATAAGGTGCTTGTCCCTACAAGCAGTTTAGATACCATAAATTATACATGTAAACATGGTCTTTCCTGCCAGATTTTTTCAGCAGTTCCTGAGTGCTTAATTCTTCATGTCATCATTGATAACATATACTCTGTAAACTGCTTATTATCAGGCTTTCAAAAGGGAATTTGTCACTAACTCTCAATACAGTTGATACACAGCTGGTGGAAAGGCAAATCTGGGTTTGTTTTGACGAGAGCCTACTGTTGAACCTGCTGTCCATGACAAATCTGTCATACTTAGAAAGCAGTGGTGAGATCATATGAACCATTACTATGGGGAAAAAGAAAGTCTCTATTCAGTCTTGCTGTGTGAACAGAGGAGCAACCATGCAGTATTAGCTGAAGATTCAGTATCCTGATTCAGCCTGTGCCCAACAGCAGCTGTACTGGGTATTGGCCACAGCCATCCTGCTACCATCTCTGGTCAGAAACAGCCTGAAATGATGGAGGGGTTGAACCTCTTGGAGAAGTGCTTGCAGCACCTGAGTTTTCTGCTGCTTACCTAGGTGGATGCAAGCCCAGAGGCACCAGCATCTCATCTGCTCTCAAAATGCATCTTACTTTCAGTAAACTAAATATTTGCAGCTGTATGCAAAAGGAAGACCACATTACAATAAAGGGTTGTGATTAATAGAAGCCTGTTCAAAATACCAGGCAGCAGCTCATCAATTACTCCATAAATGATTGCTTATTTGAGCTGTAATCTAATCTAATCATTCTCAACTTCATTTCTTTCTGTACTTTCAGCAACTGGACCTTCATTCCTGTCCAAAACCAATTGTGTTCATCATTCATTCCTTCCTCTCAGCAAAGATTACAAGACTTGGCTTGGTGGCATAAGTGCGATACACCTGTTTCTTCAAGGGGAGGCGGAGCGACCATGCTAATCTGAAGTACAGTCAACAGCAGCAACCTGTACCAGCCAGTAGCATACATCAGCTTGGAGCTCAGTACCAGGCCTTGGTTGTTTCTGCAGTCTTCCAAGGCCCAGGTTTTATTTTGATCAGCTAAAGAGGTGCCATGACAAGGAAAACGGTGGATTTCATTGCAAATAATGGGATTTTAAAATCCCATGAGACAGTAGAACCATGTAGTACCATATAGTAAATGTTCCAGAATCATAAATCGTGCCTATTTCAATGTACTTGTTTATATAGAATAAGGGCTAAGCAGACAAGAGCAGGTATTGGTTGTGATGCAAGCTCAAGGTTGGTCGAGTCAAAGTTCTCCAAACAAGATTGTCCCATCACCCAAAAGTAAAATATTGTTCCTCTTCTAACCTGTGCACCACTTACAGACTCTTCTGTGTGCATTCCTAAAACACTACTAGCTGTAGTGATGTGTTGAGAGCCGGCTGTCAGTTAGAGCATAGGCAGGAGCATCATTTCTTGATGGCCACACAAGATGTATTTTTACAGTGACTTCCCAGAATGGTTTAATCAGTTCCAGCTCCCTGGAAGTTACCTGAATCCCTGTTGAAGCATGACCTAAACTTGTGCCAGCACATAACCATGGCAATTTTCCAACAGAAAGCTATGCTAAGCTTCCTGTCCTCCTATCCCTACTGTGTCACCCCCTCAGCTTGGGTGAGGCTGGTTGTGTGGTCTTCAAGGAAGAAAAAAGGTGGAGAAGGAGGAAGATAATTTTTTTTTTAGGGTTTCCTCAATTAGATCAGAGAAGTTGCTGAAGCAGCTCCACACCAGTAAGGAAACACACCGGGATAAGATGAACTGCAATGCCAGAAAAGCCTTAATATGGAACTGCTCATATGACCATGGCTTGGCAACTCCAGATTTATTTCTCTTGGTGAAACGTAGGACACTCACCCCCACATTCATAACTTACTAGTTCCTGTTTTGCAACACAACTACTGTAATAAGTCAAAACAGGCAATTCACTGAGTTTCAGCCTAGTTCAGTTACATGGGGTACAAAGCAGGTAGCAGGCAGGACCACTGACCTTCATCATCGGAGATACAGCTTGCACTTGAACTACTAAATTGGCTTAGTATGGTTTGGTGGGAAGAGGAAGGAGAACAGGGATGGAATTTATGTTGCTCTTACTTTGTAACCAGAACTGGTTCACAGAGGGGAGGGATTTTGTCTGATGTGAAGAATTTTGCCCTAAATTCACACTTTGAAGGACAGGAACTGAACAGAAAATAATGAGTCCAGAGTCTGCGGAAGTGCTCTTGTATCACAACACTTCTTTTAGTCCTGAGAAAGCATGTAAGTTTCAACTTGGTATCACTTGGCTGGCAAAGAGGAAAATTAAAAACACAGTTTGGTTCCATATTTTTTTTAAGCTAAGTCTTGAGAGTTAAGCATAAGTCATGCTGGTTATTCAGAGCATATGAATTAGTTCATGGTGGTTTCCACAAGTATCTTAATCATTAAGACTGATTAAAAAACTAAGATGATGGGCTGAATTCACAAGTACAGAACTAATCATCAAAGAACAATAGCTAAACCACCCACCAGAGGAGCTGCCCCACTCCCAGCACCTCTCACCAGTGTAAAGCCAGCATTCACCGAGCTGTGGACTTTGGTTTTACTGTCACGGTACTTGCACTTAAAACTTAGCAATTCCTTGTGTAAATTCACAGGGTAGGAGATGAGATGTTACACGACTTACCGACACTGTCCAAATGAACATTTCTCCTTTAGCACCTGCTGCCACTTACATAACTTTGGTGGTGGTTCCTTGGGTCTTCTTTGGCTTGGAAGCTTCTGGGAGAACACTCCCTGAGAAGCTGAGAGCAGTCGGTACGCTGGGGTCTGCGTCTTTTGGTAAGAGCTTACACCACATCAGCAAGTAAAACATTGTGTGAAGACTTTAAAAAGCAATTTGGGACATTTTTATTGCTGTTTCAAGGTATAACTGAAAGATTTGGACACAGGCTCCTATAAAAGTTCCAGAAGTTAAAGTGAAAACTTGTGTGGGGTAGGTTAAATATGTGTGTAAACTATACTGCACTATTTCCTTATTCCTTTAACACTTACAAATCACTGGAATGTTATACCTAACATGTATGTGCATTGTAAATATTACAAATTCCTATATTAGTACCAACAATTAAATGACACAATATGTAATCTAAGGTGCTCAGTACTATATGAAGTATAAGTGAATAACAGTTTGCAAAGAAAATTCACATTATATATATTTATAGAAAAAATAATGATAATTACAGATGCTATTTCTTCATTTTCAGATTTTGGACTGATTCATATTTGGATGGGATAGACAAATAAAATATGGACCTACTCCACATTTATAAGAGTATAGTGAATATTTATATTTTAGAGGAAAAGAATATATTTAATAAAGTCATTTATTGGATTTCTGTGAGGGGAGCTTAATTTGTATCCAAACAAGCTGGTTGGAAGGCTGGCCTCTGGTTTTGGGCTGGGGAAAAATACATTTTCAACTTCAGGCATTCTGTTAAGAATTCAGTTACTTGAGAGAACTCTTCATCGCATTGATGGAATGACTTTTAAAGATTTAAAATAAAAAAGATATTAATGTACTGTTGATGGTGCGCTGGTGCTTTCTATTATGTAAGCTCCATGTTCATGGGAGAGCAGCGCTGTTGCCAACAAGCTGAAAGCGTAAGCACACAGCATTTGTTTTGTGTTGCTGCTAGAATTTACTGAAAGACCATAGAGATGTGGCCTGTGACGACAGGCTGAGAGCTGGGGATGCTCAGCCTGGAGAAGTGCTGTTACAGTCATAGTATCATAGAATGGTTAGGGTTGGAAAGGACCTAAAGATTATCTAGTTCCAAAACCCCTGCCATGGGCAGGGATACCTCACACTAAATCATGTTGCCCAAGGCTCTGTCCAGCCTGGCCTTGAACACTGCCAGGGACAGATCATTTACCACGTCTTTGGGCAACCTGCTCCAGTACCACAGTAGACCATGTCAAATTCTTTTGCATGCTCTTTGTAGGTTGAGAGCATGGACAACGGCAGTTAGCACAGCTAAAAGGGGTACAGTGTTCTTAAGCCATGACAATAAACAGAAGCACAGATAAGACATGGGCAGTTTTGTATTAGTTGAGCACTGGGAATTCATGCAAACAAACAATACATCAAAATGGTTATTATTATTTATGTCTCTCTACCTGTTTTCCTGCTGATCATTCCAGGCCAGCCTTTGAGTCTACAGAATTAATTAAAATAGTAACCATTGGGCTACTTGCAGTAGAATTAAGATAGTAATTATCTAAATCCAGGGCTCACTGTGGACACTGTAGAGAGGTAAGAGATGAATAAGAAAATAATAATATTCAAAGTGCCTTTTTATAGAAGTCCTACAGATACACAGAATCATAGAATAGTTAGGGTTGGAAAGGGACCTTAAGATATTCCAGTTCCAACCCCCCTGCCATGGGCAGGGATATCTCCCAATAAACCATGCCACCCCAAGGCTCTGTCCAACCTGGCCTTCAACACCACCAGCGATGGAGTATTCACAGCTTCCCTGGGCAACCCATTCCAGTGCCTCACCAACCTCACTGTAAAGAATTTCTTCCTCATATCCAATCTAAACTTCCCCTGTTTAAATCTGAATCCATTATCCCTTGTCCTGTCACTACAGTCCCTATTGAAGAGACCCTCTCCAGCATCCCTATAGGCCCCAGAGTTCTTCATCAAGAAAGCCAGTTAAAGAGTATTAATTACTTTCCTGAAAATGATTTTCTTTGCTAATGGCAGCTAGCTTTATGGCTTTTATGAAATGTAGTTTCTATACTTTTACTTACCATCTTCTGCATAATTTATTAACTACAAAGGTTCTGTAGTTACAAGTTTAAAAACCCCTTCCCCTCAATTAAGCAGGAAATGCAGCTTTCAGTAGCTTGCTTTAGTATTGAACCGAAGTCCCACCATTCAGGCTGAAGAGATGAGATTATAACTGATGGCTTTTCTCCTCCTATTTGGAGGCAGAGACTTTCTTTAGTCAATATTAGATGTTAAGGAAGATTAATGTCTTGATTGATTTCTTGTTTTGTCTTCAAAGGAACAGGAGCCACATGCACAAACTAATACACTGGTGAAATTCTGTGCATGCTCTTACTTAATCATTATTTAAATATCAACCTTCACTGCATTAACATTTCCTCAAGTCAGTAAAACCTGGATGCTGTGGATGTGTGGTATTTTCAGGAGTAAGATTACATTTGTTCAAGCCCTGGCTTTGTCCAGGGATAAGTACTTAACAGAGGCTAGTGTCACCATAAACCAGCTCCACAGCTTTCCTGCTGCCACCCTGAGTGCTGTGAAAAGAAGCACACACACCCCGTAGGTAGAAGAGGTCTTGTAGGGTTCAAGAGAACAATACACACTGGAACAAAGGAATAGAAGAGTTAAATGTAACATCCTCTTAGAGTTGAAAAACCTCCTTAGGGCTTGGCTTTACACAAAACAGAATTAAGCAAAGAATAAGGTCACAAAATCAGGAAGGCTCATTAGAAAATGAGGTTTCACAGCACTAAGCCTAGTCTACATGTGCTGTAGTTCAATTACTTTTTCATAATACATTTCATTTACATTGCTTAATCCATTCTCCTTCAAGAGAATATAGCAAATAATAACACTGCATCTCTATCAATTTCAATCATGTTAGTTTCTACGATGAATAGGAAACATTTACATTGAAAGCTGTAAAATATATTTATTTTGGTAGGAATTCCTCATCTCATCATAATACTAACTCAAATAATAATCACACTAGCACAAGTCAGATGCGCACCTGAGACTCAAGCAAACTGAAGCTGAATTTAGTGCCCTACTGTGCTTGCCACTGAGGTCACAGTTCTTTCCATTCCATTTCACACTGGCATGCCAGATCTTTTCACAGCTCTCACTATAATCATTACTGCTGTCATCTTGATTTTCTCCTCCTCCAGGAAAGGAATCTCAGAACTCTTTTATGAATTGTTTCTAGTGTTACAAAGAACACACGTGAAATTATACCAGAAATTCAGGTTGTAGAAGAGTGATCCTTTCTTTAATGGAAATTTGCATCTTTTCAAAAGAAATTTCTTGCACTTGCAGCATAGGAACTGTTCTTACTTATTCTATAAAATACCAATGGTCGATACTGTAAACAGCTGTTTATAAACAGCAAATAGCAATAAGTAAAGTTATTCATGCAAAAAGGTAAAACAAAGTAGTTTTGATATTAAAATCAAATCTGGTGGGAATTTTATTCACATAAAAAACAAATATACTAGAAAAAAAACACAAAGCTGTGTCAAACCAAGCCAAGCTAGATTCCTTTTAGCAATGAAACGTAATAAATATGCATATAAAATAAAACCTTTTTCATTTGAAATTCTTCTAAAAACTAACACTTTTAGTATAAAATTTTCAAAACTTGCCATTGTGCTTCAGAACTGATCCTCTGTAAGTACACTGACCAAAGTCCTCCCAGTGTGTAGCTACATGTACCTCCCATGTACCTACATGTGTGTGTGAAGCAGCTAAACGCCTTTCTCACAGATGGACATGTGCCATCTCTGCACTTTCTCAGACAGTGTGAGTAGCATCCACACAGCACCTCTACTTGCCAGTCTTCTCCAAAACCCACTCAATCACCTGGGAGAATGAGAAAACAAAGGATTTATGTAACTTCAGGTCTTGAAAACAACTTAACATCCCATACACTTTATCAATTATTTATCACCATCTCTGTGGTATTTACTGAACAGGATTTAAAAGCAATCTGTTCAAAAGGAGAAAATGTTTCATTATACTGAGAGATACAAGAACTGCATTTAATTTTACACAATTCTTTGTCTCTAGAAAAAGGTATTTTTAGATCCCTTGTACTGAGCCCACTCTCTTTTATGTGCTGGCCACAAGGTGCACACACAAGACTCAACACTTCCCCCATAAAAAATTCCCAACACCATAGAAGAAAGTCTAAAGGACAATTTGTTCTATGCTGTATCTACTGCCATTATTACTGCTGTTTCCCAAATGGTCCTGGGCAATTACATTTCATGGGTAGTTTTGAAGCATTTTCTAACACAGGCAGAGGTGGGCAGCTTAGGAGAACACCAATTTTAATGCCTCTCTTGCCAACAGCAAACACACATGAAACTACCAATTGCCTCCCCAAACAAAGATGGTGGTTAAGAAGCAGCGAAGCAGCACAATATCTCAGTTCAATACCAAACATCACAGCACACATAGCTTTTGAAACCTTATGATCTGTAGGAAGCAATTCCCAAAAGAACACACTACAGAACACAATAAATACTGCTCTCATCAAATAAATTCTGTGAGGATGTAGCAGTACTCCTCGAGAATTTGGGTTTCATTATTGAACTGCCCCAGACCAAATCCTTTCATTTAATTTATTATTTTGAAAACTGTACTGTAAATATGATATATTTTTCTTTTTCCTATCATGGAGACATTTCAGCATGTTTTTCAGAATTTAAATCAAAGAGTTACTTGATTTCTGGAGGAGTATTTACTCTCATCCTTTTCTCCGTGCTACTGCTATCATAAGTCCCACCTTACACACAAATAAGCTCATGTAATCTCCCTCATGCTTACAGCTATTCCCAAGCTTAAAATTACTAATTTTCATGGCTTCTTTTAAGAAACTTATTTCATTTTACAAGTCCTTGTATTGCTTCCTATCCTTTGAAAATAAATGTTACTTCCTTCAACACAAGGAAAGAAGAATTCTCTAATGACCCAGGCTTCCCTCAAATGAAGAAAAATCTCGTCTTTATTTTTTTTCCAGTGATGCAGAAACATTTATTGCCTTCATTTCCACTTATCACCCTGCACATCACATTCGCAGCTATAACTAGACCATCATCTAAAACCTGAATATATGCACCTGAAAATTTGGCCATGGGACTACTGATTGAGAGGAAGTTTTTGTGAGATCAGAGGCATGAAATTAGCCAAAGGAAAGCATCTTTCAGTCTCTTAAAGGTGTTGCCTAAATCACCCTCCAGCCAAGCTGACACAGCTGCATTTAGCCTTCCCTAGTTACAGGAACAAAAAAAAACCAATCATGGTCTTACCTGTTTAGCATTGTTATTTGCTGTTTTCTTCATTTCATCAAGAAGTCCTCTAGAAGTTTTAAGATCCTGAAGAGGAAACACAAAGCCACAGAAATTAGCAAACAGTTATGCTCTCTCTAATTCGAGTTACAAGAGCCCTAACAAGGAGGAGGGTGTTACCCTTTTATCAACTTGTTCACAGTCACAGAATGACTTTTTTTTTTTTTTTAAAGAAAAACGAACAGAAAGAAATAATTAAAAACTATTCCAATGGCTTGAAGCTTTCCTAAAGCAGTCCAAACCTAATACTCAAACATGTGACTGAGCCTACCTAGCCTTCCACACACTTCCAGTATTTTTCTTATTTCTCTTAAATGATATTAAAATTTCTTAGTCTTGATTGAAATCATAAGTCTATATAAAATTAACTGCGTGCCCAGACTGCACTACAGAGTCCTGTTAAAGAACAAAGAGGATGTCAGGAAAGAAAGTGCAAGGAAGGAAAAACCTAGCATGGCTTGTCTGCTTTGCTGTCCAATTAGCCCAACCTAATCCACTCTCTTAAATAAAGCAAGCACATCTCTTTGCTGAAAGAGAAAGGAAAAATAAGAATATTCATTTACTACTTGTCTCCAAAAAAAGGAATTATACCTGTAATACCATGCTTCTGAAGTACATAGCACAGAAAAGTATTCAAAGAGCTCCTACAGACTTGAGGCTACAGGACAGTTGAGGAGAACAAAATCCTGCTACACCTCTCTTTAGATCAGCTTCCCTAAGGACAGGATCACTGAAGTACTCTTCCTTCTGCTCTTCTACTTGATATAGAACTGTGAATCCATCGTGAATCCATCTGATTTACCCTACTTGCTCTTCCCTACACACAGCTTCTGATTTTGGATTAGAAGATCTTCCTTCAGGGCATATATGAGGGAGATTTTGGGAGTGCCTACAGAACGCCCAGCAAATGCTTTCTAATTATTTAAGAAGCTGGTGCTCATCAGCAAGATGTTCTAATGGTCTAAACATTCAGCCCTTTTCAATGGCAACTTTACTGAAGTTGACTAAACTGCATTACTTCACGAAGAGTGGTAGACTATAAATATAAAATACTATAGACATGCAAATGATCAGAAACAGCAGCTCAGCTTACGAGCAACAGTTTTTAAACACACTGTACTGTAATTTAACTTGATTTTGTGCCCAGACTATGTAACATGGGATCAAACATGTGGAACTATTGTGGAAAGAATTCTCATCTCTGCCTAAAAATGAGGTTGATACAATTCTACAGGGTGCTGCCAACTCTGCATGTATTAGATAGCTGTGCACATTTACAGGGCATTTACAAAGACTTTTGTGAGCATTTGACAGAACCTGAACTTGTGAGTCAGTTGTTCAAGCTAATAGTCTCAGAAAAAGGGAGAGCTGAGATGTCACAGCTATGGCTGGGAGATAGCTACAACAGCTACGGAAGCAATACAGTATAAGCACAACCTTACCTAACAGTCCATTGCTTTAACATTTTATCTCACATAAAAAACTACCAATTAATAGTTGAAAACCAACATCAGACTACACTGTAAGACTATTTTTTTCACTTGACAAGAAGTCCAAAGGTTCATCCACACACTCCACACAGTATTAACACACCACTAAGAAGTATCAGCTTAATCAAGTCTGAATACGCCACAATAATCTCAAATTTTATTCAGGAATATATTTGCTTAAAAAAGAACCATAAGAACGTGTCTACCTTTAAGTAGAACTTTGATATCTCAAAAAGACGCTGGCTGCATGAGGCAAAGCACTTGTGATCCTTTGCAACTCCATATTTTTGAAGAGTCTTAGCAACCACCTCCTTCAGCATCTTGGAAAGAAGAGAAACACACTCAAAAGTTTATCCCAATTATCAGCATGAAAAGTCGTCCAAGGGAAGAAAAATAAGAAACAGAACACCCGAGCTTTTTTGATCTTGCCTCTTGTCTTTACTCCACAGACCAATGCTGACAACCCATTGACCAAATTGGGCAGAGTTATTTAACCATCTATTTCCACTTCCTTCATCTCAAAAATCAAGGAAATGACCACATGTCATAGCATTATAAAGGATCAGTGAAGATTCACATGGGTTTGGCACACACACACAAAAAAACCCAACGTGATAATGGCTTGGTTTTTCTCCTCTCCAAAATACTATAAATATATATTTATACATATATATATGTATAAATATAAAACTTTTCTTTATATTGATATTCCCTTGTTTGACACATCCATATTAAAATAAAAAATAAATCAGACACTACAATCAGCTTAAAAAACTTACTCTGACATTCTTTGTATCAGAAATGTTTAAACTTTGCTGTAGGTCTGACAGAATCAAACCAATTGCACTTACTTAGGTTATCCCAACTTGCCTTTGAAAGTACAACGTCAACATTCATGAAGTGTCCTCTCTAGCACCCTGGGATTGATTTAAAATAAGCATCACCAAGCCAGAAACAGTTTTGTGTACAGTATTTTAAAAGTGGCATTCCTTATATATAAGAGCTATTAACATTTAAATACATTGGTGCAACAATGTTTAATCATCTCAGTTAATGGTCTTGTACCACTACTGGAATATTTTTTTATTTCTAGAGTAGTCTGTTCTTCCACAATGCTTTGACCCTTCCAGGAAAGATATTTCTTTGGTGCCTTTAGGTTTTATATTCATTTTCTACATTTCAAAACTCCTATTCATTGACATCCATTCCTACCTTTTTTACTTCTAGTTGTTATCTCTCTCAGCCTTAATTCCCCAGGCATGACATAATACTCATTACATACTCTTTCACTCCTTGTTTCCACAGCAGTCTCCTCAGTGCCTTCAGGATTCACTTACACAAGTGAATAGAATGAAATTTAATAATAACAAATAGAGATGAAGACAGTTTGAGTTGAAAATAATTTTAAAAAATCAAATAACGTGGAAAGAAGTTAAGTAGATGTTTCTTCCCAAAGCAAACAGTATAGCCCTTTACCCTTGTATGTTTCTGGGATCTCGATTCCTTAGCTGGCTTTGAAGTCTCAGATTCCGTTGCACTTATGTGACTTGCTGAGCCAGCCTTAGTGGTTACTCTGTGGGGCTGATCAGGCTGTTTCAATGGCACTGAAGCTAAAGAAGCTGATCTTTCAGAGCGCCTCCTCGTTACAGCAACTGCAGAATGAATCCCACTACTTCCACTGGCCTGAGAAAGGAGGGAATCTGTGCTCTCAGATTTGGTCAGCCTGGAAAGGAAACAAAACAGAAAAGTAAAAGAACTTTCAGATTTTGTTCTGACTCTTTAGGTGCCTTTGCTTCTGTTATAGAGGCTGCTGCTGAAAGAATTAAGTACTCCACATTCTTGCAAACAGCATCTGAAAACAGCAGCCAGGATTCTGTTATGAAACATTTTTTATGTTAGAAGACTTCACTGACTGGTTTGGTCTCTGATAAATAGACCCATTGTACCTCCATTTAAAATAAACCTAGAAAGAAACTGAAGAAACAAGATAACTAAGAAGAGAAACTCTTTGGAAGAAGAGGGAGTTTTGCATAAGGACCCTTCATCTAGATAGCAAGGAAGAGCAGAGTTTGCTGGCCTCCAGTCTCAGGATAACACAGAACTTCCTGAAACTCTTATTTATTTTGGCCCTACAGGAATGTCACAACTCATCTTTAAATATGGGAAGTTGAGCATCATAATTCTACTGGAATACAGTAATGCTTGGTCCTTCAACTGCAAGAGCACTCGTAATTCCAAAACTCCAATTTATAAAGTGCTAAGTACAATTGCATCTGCTCTTGTAACTATTCACTAAGCTGCAAAAGATACAGATCCTAAAAACATACCTCTGTGGAAGGCTAACTGGCATTAGATTACAAACAGTATCTAACTGGAAAGAAGGGAAAAGAGTTACAGTAAAGTGAATTCAGAAGTCATGTTACATAGTAATTTTTATTGATGCAAAGTGTTTGCAACTTCAGGACAAGGTACAAAGGGAAGTCTTAAAAATTAAACTTCCAGAAAAGACTTTAATAAACAAGGCTCAGAATAAGCTTGAGTTTTAGTAGGTCATCTTATACCAGCAGTCCTTTAGATTAGAAAGTCAATTATTCTGTTTATACAGAGCTTAGCTTTCTAAACCTTTAGTTATTTATTTGTACTGCAACAGCACTGACAGTTTTGCTGCTAGATGAGGCTGTCATCTTTTCAAAGGCACTTGAGACTTTGCAAGATACAACCCCAAATTTCTTAAATAAAAGCTGCCTGTGCTGCATAGTTTTGATTAATTTAATGCTATCAATGAGAGGTCACACTTGAGGAAGAAAACCGAACCTACAGAAGAGGCTTAAACAACTAGAACATCTGTTTGGATAGCTTCACTAAAAACATTTCAAGACGGAAGAAAAGATGCATTTCATAAGAAACTACTGAAGTATTTCATGCTAAAGACTTACTTTATTCAGTGCTTTACCTTTTATTGGGATAAAAGCAATCCAAGTCTTTTGATCTGCGTTTTACCCTTGAAGCCTCTGTTTTGAGTTCGCTTTGTAAAGACTCTCCATCAGGGACACTTCCAGGCTCTGACAAGACTGCAGGAGATGCAAGAGGACTCAAGACAACAGGCACAGGGCAGCACTCTTTGGTGCAAGTAGTCTGAGTTTCATAGCGAATAAGACGAGTTTGAAGTTCGGCATATCCCACATCTCTCTCTAAGGCTCTTCTGTTATCTAGACAGTATCTAAAATTGAAATTGGTAAGAAATCTGTGAGAGAAACTTTCTGTTTCATTACAGGCTGAAAAAAGATAAACAAAACTTACTTTTGACCATCATATAAGTTCCAAAGCTCTTGTGTTTAGACTTGTGCATTGTTTTCAAAGATACCTTAAACCAGCCAGTAAATTAACACCTGCCTGATAGATTTAGCTATAGGAAAGACTAACTCCAGTGAAGAAGCTGAATCATATATTACTTGTAAGTCTTTACCCTGTGGTCTTACACATAAGATTTCCATGGACATTAGTAGAATATTTTACTTGAACAGTAAGTGTTGGATTAGGAAGCTGATGATGGATTTATTTTTTTTTTTTTTGCTTCTTATAGTCAGCTCTGTTTTACACCTGTATCATCAGTCTACTTTAGATTTTACTGGTTTTCATATACAGTCAATACTTAACAGATGTTACCCCTGTTAACATGCTAACCAGTGTGAAGTTCCAAGAAAACAGCAATGAGGACAGCTCTGAATCCAAATACATGATAAGCCCAGCACACCACAATGGATACAGTATCTTCAGACCTCAGACCTTGCAAGCATCCAACAAAACTCTGAGATCCAAAAAATATCAGGTGATTGCATATAAAGTGATACACTTTAATATGATAATATGATCATACAATATGCCTCCATTTCTTCCTGGAAGAATGCAACTTTCCTAGTGTAAAAAAACTAATCAAACAAAAAAAAAACACACCAAGATTTCTTGAGCGCCTATACCATAAGAGGAGCACATAGCAAAGTACCTAAGAAAACATCCTGTAGTACAATATATGTAATTTGCAAGTCACAAGTAAGTACTCTAGGAATCCCAAAATGCTACGGGACTGACATAATTTTAGGGAAAGCCAGGCTGTGCTGAGAGCATTAATTGAGTGTAAGTATGAGGAAGACAGGGCATAGCAAGTGTTTGAAATGCTATTTAGTACAGATTCTTTGCTAACCGCACTCTCTAGAAATGAATTCTTTAGCTTTGTTTGAGATAAGCACTGCTATATGAGAAATTCACATTTTTTCAATGCTAAAAATACAGAAGTGTCACTGAACAAAATTCCTATTGATTACAAAGTGATTTAATCAGCCAAAACAAAAGAAACTGTATTAAATATGGTGGAGCTACGAAAGAACAAATGAAAAGTGCTAACTCAGTAAAACATACTCATGAGATAATATCAATGCAAAATGTATCTGAACTGAATTTTATCTTGTGTAAATGATTTCCAAGATTCTTTGCAGGAGACCAGTGTTTCATTGTCCATTAACTTGCACTACCTCTACTGCAGGGAAAAACAACAGTATTATACAGTATTATCGCACCGTTTCCTTAGCTCACATTGTTCAGAATGCCTGTTATCTCTCAAGCCCACCCTCCAAACTACTTAGGAATGTTTCTTACTCTTAGAAACTCTTGACATACTTTTTGCTTCTACCCCTTACCACAGAGTCATGTTAGATTGCTAGTTCTGATTTTTCCACTTTCTTCAGAGTATTTTCATATTCAGGAAGAAAATCACTTTTCTAGTAACAACCCAGAGAATCTACTTCTACAGCTGTGTAAGACTTTCCACTAGAAATAAATTCATTATCTGATAAGAGTACATTCTCTTAGCTCACATATTCTAAGGTATTTAATTTCCCTTATTTCTATTCTCAGCTCCCTGTGTAATCACATCCCCTACAAAGATAAAAACGTTTTTATTTTTCAAACTTAAATTGCAGTTTTATTCACTCTGCTTTAACAGCAATTACTTTCTCTTTGTGACACAGGATTCAAGTGTTTGGAACAGGTTCACTACACCAGAAATTTGTTTTAATCATGGGTTCCTCCCTTTCACACTATTTTTTACCATCTCACTCTACTGCCTCCCTCCATTACTGCTAGCACATTCCCCTTGTAACATCAATATGTCAGGGTTTCCCGGCTCTCCACAACATTCAGGCCCTGCTATGGTCTCTACCTGTCATATCTGGCCATGGGAAGAGGCAGCACAAGTTGTGCTGTGCCTAGTTTGAATCCCCATGCACACTCCCTGCTGAAGGTAGGCAGGTCAGCAAGCCAACAAGCCAACAGACAACAGCCAAGTGCTTTCTTTCCACACACTGCAGGACAAATCTGCATTCTCCCAGCTACCCACTTGCCCTTCTGTGTTTTTTGTTACAAATTTTAAAAGGCTAACAGGCTCCTAAGTTACCAGCAGTTGATTGGGGGAAAAAAAAATCCAGTAGTATCATTAATCACATTATGATAATCTGAAAAAGCAATTTTAGGAGATGGAAGAAATTTGCAGGAAGACTAAAACTGCCATTGCTGTGCTAAGAGTCTGTCTACACAGAAGACTTATGCTGAATTATCTACTCTAGAGTTTGTGTATGTCCTTTTCCTCAATGGTATTTATAATTTTTCTTAATTATTTTTATACAGCTACATTATGATGTTGGCCTATATGAAGCTTTGACAAATAACTAATGCTGGCTGTCTAGGACTAAATACAATCCTAATGGCATTGATCCTTTTGAAGATCCCATTAACACTTGCCTGCTGGTGTTTTTCGGGTTTCTAAACCACACAGGTAGCTTAACAGTGGGTCTTAACAGCTCCAGGGACTTTGTATGTACTAATGAACCTTCTTCTCCTTGTCACTTCTGATTATGAATTAAAATTTTTAGAGACACTGAGAATAGCTACAGCAGTACAGCTTAAAAAAACCATCCTTAAGTGTTTTCACATTACTATCAAAGACAGGAGTGTTGCAATTTAAACTAGTGAATAAAATAAAGGTAAGAGGAGGAGAGATGTCATGGACAAAGTTGTTCCAGTGAAGGAAAATGATACATAAAGCTTTCCATAGCTAGTGCTCATGTCACTTGAAATGTTTCTAATTATACCATGACTGGAAGATGAAAAACAATTTTGGGAAAAGAAGCTGAAGGAAGGAAACTTACTCAAGTCCATGATAATGGCACCCGGTTGCTTTTTCAAAAGGCAAACATCTGAGTTTCCGTGGAGTAAGCTCTGGGGTCAAAAAAAATGTGTTTTCACTGAAAGGAAAAAATACAGACCTATTTTAACTAGTTACAATCAGGATAAATTATAATTCCAGAAGCCATAAAAAAATACCTTGCCTAGGAAGACCAAAACAGCATGTGTTGTAGCAAAGCCCTGGGGTACAATATCAAAGGAATATTAAAGCTTTACTCAAGTACGAACTTAAGTTCAACTAACTAATGCCTGCTCTGCTATTATTATTACAGAAGCTTTTAGACAGTTCAACCAGTTTAGAGGTCACTGCTCCAAATACTTTTTCAGTACCACCAGGCAACTATCACACCCATTTCACAATGGGACACCTGAGAAGAACCAGAAACTGACCTCCCATTTCTCAATCCAGTGCTATAATCAGTGAATTCCTTCCCTTTAGCTTCAAGTTGTTGTCAAAGCTAACTGTCACCCAGGCTTCATAACTAAACACTTGTCTCCTGTGATGTTTGAATTCCAGCGGGTAACTCTCTGCAACTGAATCACAGGAATGTATTTGAAAGTATTTCAACAGAATAAGCCATAGCAAACCAGACAGATCTTGATGCCAGATCCTAGCATACCCCATAAAGTCACATCCCATTTAATCTTCCCAAAAAAGGGAAGAAATGAAGCCAAGAAGTAGCAGTATCTGAAACTTACACATTGCTTCAAGTTTTAGTCACATAGACTGTTTCTGCATCATTACCACTGGAAAAATTATCTGGGAAAAACATCCAGGGAAGATGTGATCCTGAATTTAGCAAGATGAGAATTTATAAAGACAGTCAGCCAAAGCTCTGGTCTATCAAACCTCTATTTAAGCTAAAACATGCAAAACAAGTGAAAATGCCTTTAATTCACTAGTTGCTCATAAAATCACTTAATTTCTGTGGGGCAGGAAAACCTTTCGGTCTGTTGTCAGTGTGCTTTCACATCTACTGTGCAAACCATTTTTCAAGAGAATCAAACTATTCCATGCTATGAAGATTCTCTGGAGGTTTTTGAAAAATCAGGGATTTAAAAAACCCAAACATTTTTGTAGCTAAAAAATTACTCAGTTCTTTCCATACAACTCATTGGAATTAAAATATTTTACATTATAGCCAAAATTTTAAATCATCTGCAGTCATTAACTAACAATTCTGTAGAGAACTCTCAATCTCCACTGTGTATTCTCTAACTTGCTTGAATTCTCTGCTCCGAACATCTTTAGGTTAGCTTCAAAACTCCAGTAAGTATTTTACTGAAGTCTCCAAAATCCTACAAACCTTTCCCTCTTCACAAGACCTCTTAATTTATTACATATAATGAAGCTCAAAAAAAGTATCAAGGGCTGTATCTAACAATTCTATTTCACATTCCATTATTCAACATTTAAAAGGTCAACAAATATAAGCCTAGTGACTGCAAAGATGGTCCCGTTTACCTAGCAGTCTATGATGCACTGCACAAATACCATAGGCTCTGCACCTACAAACCTTATCTGACTCTTATACAGGTTGAGCTTAAATCTAACAGATGTTCAGATCCTGAAAATTACTCTCCATTAGCTCCCTGTATCAATCTTCCTGCTGGAAAAAAAAACGGTTAATACACTAATACCTACCCAGAGACACACTACTTGCAAAGCAGTCAGAATAGGATCATAGAATACTTAGGGTTGGAAAGGACTTTAAGATCATCTAGTTCCAGCCCCCCTGCCATGGGCAGGGACACCTCCCACTATACCATATCACCCAAGGCTATGTCCAACCTGGCCTTGAACAGACAAGCTTTGTTTAAAGAGCAATTTACCACATTAAGAATACCAATAGGAATACTGGGCAAGCATGATATTAGACCAACACAGCGAAATAGGCTCAGCTGTTGCCTGTTTTACACTTTGTCTTCCCATCTAGCCTCCTCTCTACCGAATGAAATAACTCACACCAGTAGAATTAAAGTTCTGTCACAGTAACTTCTGCTTTGCTGGAAATACTCTTTTGGAAATGGACAAGTATGGAGCTGACAGCCCTGTAGCACAGCCATGGGAAAGGTCAGCTGGCATCACGTGATTACTTTGTTAATTAAATTCATAGGGCCAATATCATCATCTCTGGCCATTTCAGATTCTTAAAGAACTAAGTAGCAAGACCAACTACAGAACCACAACTTAATTTCACTGGCAGGCACGTAATGAAAGGATGCCGCAAGTTACAAACTCAAATTCAGTTAGACCATTCTGAGACACTCATTCAGTTGTTATTCACATTCCCCTACATCATTCTGAGTGTGGTTTTGATCTGCTGAATTTATACCGTTTGGGTATTTGTAGTGGTTGAAGATCACCAACAGGCAGCCCTTCTGGTGTGAAATATTTCAGTAATTCTTTAGCATCAAGCAATGTCAATGACTCCCTCTGGCCATCTTTATGCCCCAGCAATTGCTCAGATGAATGTGCAAACATAGGAACTCTGAAATAAGGAAAAGAAAAAAAAGACCAATCTAAGATTGTTTTCCTTTAATCTTTTTGTTAGTAATCTCATTGTAGTTAACAATGAAAACCACTGCTAGTCAGGAGCAATTAAATGCATTTCCAAGGTAAAATGAACAAGGCTCCTCCTTGAGATCATCTACACAAATGTTCATGATAAAGTATATCTGATGCAAATTCTTTACCATCCTACTGAAGAAAAGTTATTTCTTCAATATTTTGGAGCACAGTTATGAAATAAAACCTGGGAAGAAGGGGTTATATGTGTTTCTACTCTGGCTATTATTTTCCAGTAGTTCCATTTCAGTAATTTAATTTTGGAACTATGCTACTTTCAGCTATCTTTCAGTTCTACCAATACAAATCAAAACAATGATAACTTAAATACCAAGAAGATAGGCCTTTGGAAATGGACACAAACTTAGTTTCTGCCTTAAGCAATGTTTCCCCTGAAAGATTAACAATATATTTGAAAACAGGTTACAGAATGGCAATTAACATCTACAGTTCGCCTGCCATGGTGTTCAATAGCCACTACAAAGAAAAACTCCAGTATTTAACCATTACCTCATTTTTTGTTTGTTTTTTTCAAAGTTTTCCAAATTCTGAAGAACATGTCTTTCTGGCCACTCCAATGGATTTGGCTCCATTAAATGAGGTTCTGCAAGAAACAGATGGTGGATAAACCTTAACAGAAATAAAGCAGCTTACTCTTTAAAGAGATATATATTAACTTCTTTATAGATATTCCTTCATATATTTTTTTTTCATTCTATTTATATACATACATGTATATATATTTCCTTATATTTATAAACATGTAAGAACAGGGTTCAAATTTAAACAGGGGAAGTTTAGACTGGATATGAGGAAGAAATTCTTTACTGTAAGGGTGGTGAGGCACTGGAAAGGGTTGCCTAGGGAAGTTGTGAATGCTCCATCACTGGTGGTGCTCAAGTCCAGGTTGGACAGGGCCTTGGCTGGCGTGGTTTAGTGTGAGGTATTCCTGCCCGTGGCAGAGGGATCTTAAGGTCCTTTCCAACCCTAACTGTTCTATGGTTCTATGATTCTATGACTGGATCTCTAAATACATAAATAAATAACTAACCCTAATGAATTAGCTTGCATACAGCAACCTCTTTTCTCCAAATATAGTAGCTTCACACACTGCGAAATAGACTTCTCATTACGGAGATGCAGAAGAATAGCAAAAAATGGTTTAAATGTGTGTTCATACACACATATATATAAAATATATTTGCATACGCACATTTGTATAAACTCATACACAAATATGCATATATGTACGCATTCAGATACTTATATATGTGCACATTAATACATTTGTATATATAGTCATACACATACATTTTTGAAACTATTTTTACATAGATATATATACTTATGCAGAAATGTGCCAATACCATTATAAAAATCAATATATATGATCGAAGTACTCTGTTGTTGCTCAAGAAAACTTGTTTTCTGCAAAGGAGAAAGCAAAAGCCTGGACAAATTATCTTTCTTTCACTAGCCCGTATTACATACAAGTGTATCTATTTACAAATACAAATTTGCGGCTTGAATTCAGAATGTCATTGTAGGCTGATAAACTAATCAAACCAGAGGCTGGATCTGGAATATTGTTTTCTAAGCACACTTCCAGAAAACCAAGTAAATTCATCTTTTAATTTGTTTAAATTCCCCTTTTCAATTCTTAACACTCTTATCTGTACTCTGATCTATGAAACTCTGTACCTTTTAGATGTGCAGTATTACTGAGTCATAGAAGCTCCAGTAAGTCACTTCAAATTTCAGATCAAAATACCCCATGGTACAAAGCCATTTCAACAATATTTCTCCCTTACATTGTTAAGTAATTAACCATTAAAAGGAGCCTATAGTCAACTTTTTGTTAGTATTCTAGTTGTGTGAGCCAACCATCTTTCCAGTCCTTGGACTTTTACAGCTCTGCTATTGTGAAAAGCATTTCCCCTTCCTCTTTTCCTACTAATAGTGTTCATCCATGAGTTACTTTCGCATTTTTCTATACAGGAGACAAAGAGGAAATCCTTCTTATTAGTACTCCAGATTTATTTCTCCAGTGGACAATGAAGCTCTTCACAAAAGGTGTCTTTGGTTTACAATAGTCTACTCTGGACGTGAATTACATCATTCTGCCAAAAAGCATTCTTGCAGCAAAACTGCAGGATCGATACATGGAAGGCTGGAAGAGACCTGCTGTTTTGCTAGAACTTCCCATATGACCCTGAAAGCACTGAACCCTTTAAGTCTGTTCCAGTGATGAGGTCCTCCAGGCTGAGGTCATGATTGAGTAGAGTTCCAAATAAGCTTTCCATATCATACTGGCATGGATGAAAACCCTTTTTCTGTTCTTGAGCTGTACCAAATATTTATTACTTCATATTTTGGCACTTGGTTATTTGGAGGTTTTGTTGGCTTTACTGTTTTCTCTCCTCTGAGCATAAGACAGAACTTGCATTGGTCTCCTCTGCTGCCAAGTCCATAGGCAGCTTCCGCGGTATCATATGGACCACTGAACAAAGAATGTAAGAATGTGTAGTGTAAAATGATCATTTTCTTCCCAAACTTTTTTTTTACTCCTCTTCACCTTCTTAACCCTTGTCACATAAATACACATTTTGAGGTCTGGAAATCACATATCTGTCTCAAACTCTAGTTGCTCAGACAGAATTTGGAAGATCTTTCAGCTGGCACTAAGCCTATAGGTTTCCCAACTGCTTTCATATTCAGCTCAGCATGAATACTATTCTCCTTTAACATATTTTCATATGTTTATCATTAATTTTATTGGAAGACAAAAATCTAAGAATTTGGAATTGAGATTCAGTTAAAACAAAAAAAAATGGAGTTTGTTTCAGTTTGGTTTATATCCAAAGTTCTCTGTAC
The DNA here is from genome assembly GCA_025448015.1 of Bolborhynchus lineola. Lineage (NCBI taxonomy): Eukaryota > Metazoa > Chordata > Aves > Psittaciformes > Psittacidae > Bolborhynchus > Bolborhynchus lineola. The sequence continues at coordinate 34,286 of JAOEHX010056086.1, forward strand.
TTGAATCTAAATTGAGAAGGATGATCTACCATGCCTTTTAGTTATTATAGCAAAATTAGTTTAGCCATTCAAGTGGATTCCTACAGTGGAACTCAGACTTCAAGGTTATATTCTTTACTTCACCACATAAACATTTGACACAAAACTCACAGTTCAGGAGATAGTGGAGACTTAGGCCACAGACGGCATTCCTAATCTTCATCTGTTTCAGAGATTTAGAAAGCCCCAAAGAGAAGTATTTTACATTAGACTCTTCAAGCTAGAGTTTAAGACACAGCCTTGCTTGGACTCACTATACTACAAAGCTCTGGAATATTGCTCAACATGTTAGGAGACAGCCTTACAGCTACATTCACATTCCTTTTGTACTAAGCAAAAATATTGCAGACTCCTCTGATGTATGATTTCCTAAACTATGGATTAAAATTTATATCTATACTTGAATTATATGAGAATTGTTGATGCAAGGGAACTTACTTGCTATTATTTGGAAGGCACCAAATATAATAAATACCTTCAGAGAAGTGAAAGTTAAAGGTAGAAACTGGAAATCTGACAGCATAACAAATAGAGCTATGGAAATGTAATAATTTAAAATGGCATTCATCCTGCTACTTTGTCAATCTAAACCAAACCTAAGCATTTTTAGAAATCATATAATTTTTATTTTTTATTTCAATGGGTTTTTTATTCCTATCTAGAAGTTGCAGTATTGTCACCGCTTCTAAATCTTGGAAACTACATGATATACCCTTCTTCTGGGAAATTTCTAAGAAGTTTTCACAGATGCATAAAGTGCTAAAAGTCATCCTGACTTTGAGGTGTTTTTATTTCTGAAACATTAAAAACCTTTTAAATTTTGTTTCCTATTAATCATACTGGAAAGAACAGTACCAGCTACAAGGAAACCTTATTAATCTTTTTGCTTTTCATAGATTTATAGAATCACAGAATGGTTTGGAACCTCAAAGACCATTTGTTTCCACCCCCCTGCCATAGGCAAGGACACCTTCCACTAGTCCAGGTTGCTCAAAGCCCCGACCAGCCTGGCCTTGGACAATGCTAGGGATGGGGTGCTCACATTTTCTTCAAAGAGAAGGAAAATGCAATCAGAAATTAAATCCTTTCCTTTTTGGCATTGCACTGCTTTTCTTGCAATCTGTTTATTAAACGTAATAAAGGTTTTCAGCCTTGTAATTTCTAATAAGACTTACAGAGAGGTATGTCACTGTGTTGAAGTGACACTCCTGCACTCCATTCAGTGTAGTGAAGCATCTGGCAAAAACAATTAAGGGTCTATCTACCAACCATTTCCATTCATCCTCTATTTAAACACCAAACTCATGAAACTTTATAAAGGTTTCTTAATTTCTTTTAAAGCAGATATAATTTTGCTTCTTTCCACCTCTGAAATAGCCATAAGACAATAAGAAAAACAGCCTGAAGAAAGACATTCTTAAGGCATTTTTTGACCCAGCTGTAAGGAGAAAAGAGCTAAAAATTTCACAGGTGCATGGGAGACAAAGACAAGATCAAGGACAAGGACAGTGATATTCATCCCACATATCTTTGCAGGTATCATCATCATCATCATGTTTTCTACATTTGATCTAGCCACCCTTTCTATACAATCAATAGAAAGAAACAGGTAGCACGCTGTTGCCTGATTTACACTAGCTTTTTACTTTATGAGGAGATTAATTGTTCCCTAAATTTCTATTCTTCAAAGATTACAAACAGACCTTAGCTAACTATCTGTCTCAGGTGTTGGGTAGGAAGGCACAACTGTTAAGACAAATCTCATTCAGGCTATCTGCATTACTTGCACCATATGTATTTGTTACTGTAGTAAGACTGAGCCTACTAACTCAATGACAGCTTTGAAATCCCCACATTGCTTTGCAATGTATAATATGTATAAACAATTTCCAGCAAGCTGTGTAGTATAAATCAGCTTCAGTTTGAGTTTTCTGTCTTTTTTGGATGGAATTCTATCCCAATTATATATCTTCACTGACTTCAGTGAAGATGCCCCCTATAGCTCTCATGAGTTATTTTTTAATGTTTTCCAAAGGAACAATAGCTGGCAAATGTAATTAAGAAAAATATAACAGTAAATTACAGTAAATTGTGTCAAAATCAATCATCCCAATTTTTAAGTGGGTTAAATCTAAACAGACTAATGTTTATATTTCTACCCTCTTTCAATAAGGTCTTTCCCTTCAGATGGATTGTGCTGTTGTTGCTTTTTTCTGTCAACTGACAACCCAGTCCTCTCCCTCCTTTAAAATGAAGTCTGAAACAGGATTACTTTTGCTTGTTTAAAACGGAAGGCAAGGGGGACAGAGCTTTAGCTGAAGTAAATATTTTACTTGGACCTCCATTACATTTACAAGGCTGACTCAAACTATTTTTTTTATTTTGAGTGTTGTTGAGCTATATTTCCTACCTTCCTGGAAAGTGCCACAACTGCTGGATCACAGAAATGTTGTCATTCATTGATATTAACATCTTCTTCTGACACACTTTATCTTACACAAATTATGAAATATTTAGAAAGAAACCATTCTAACCAATGTAGTAATGTTTAAGACAGCAAACAGTTCTCCTTGGGTTTGCATTCTATTCAAAACAAACTAGTTGAAATGTGAGAGGCAGAAGAAGAACAAACTGAAGAGTGCCAGAAGTATAAAGGATAAGGGATTTTTCTGAAAGACTGAAAATCCATGTTCAAATTTCTGAAGGAGAGTGGAAGTACTTGGCACTGGTGGATGAATGGCTTGTCCAGCCTATAAAAGAGAAATCATGCAAATGCATTGCCTCCATCACCCCACTTCCAAAACTAGCCCTGACTTTTTCCAGAAGAAAACAGTAAATTCAGGGCATGAATATCTTTGGGATTAATGGCATTGCATTTTTTAAGGCATAAATTCTAAGGCATAAAGTATTTACAGATCCACAGATGTGTGTTCACACTTCTACATACTGTTTCCAGCTTTCATTTGACATTCAGTTGCTGAAATGTGCTACTTCTTAGGCAGATGCTTGACATCCAGAGCTTCCCTTGAGATCTGTATTTCATAGTACATCAGGTTTTGGCTGGGCCAAATGATATTTCAGAGATTCCATTCAGCTGAAGTTTAGAGTTCCCTTTCTACATACAGGTAGCCAGAATAGAGTAACCTGAATTAAAGGTGTTTTTTACAACCACGTCTTAAATATATTACTACTGTACTTAACTGTGCTAAATGCTTCTGCCAGGCAGCGGTCCCTGATTCTCCAAACCAAATGATGCAGAGTGGCTTGTGAACACACTAATACTTTCCTTAATGCACACGAGTGAAAACACAGTATGCAACAGTGGAGAGAACTCATCTTTTTGGCTCCATATGTTCCTTCTGTTCTCTCAATACATAGTTACTGTATGTGTGGATTTTTTCAGTAAAGATTGTGCGAAAGTACATTTGAGCTGAGTTGCTGAAAGCATGGAGGGATGGGACTTGTTGGGATAGTATGAAAAGACTATGTAGCATAAAGGGAGCTGAATCTGGTGCAGTTTCATTGCTGTTGTTTATTGAGAAGCCCTGGAGCATGTTCTCTTCAGAATGAAAAAGGGAAATTGACTGACAGCCTTATAGACTTACCTGATTTTCCTGTTTTAAATCATAATTTGGGGGAATTATTTTAGTTTTGTCTGGTACTGTGGATCAAGGTAGTTAATTCTTTCAACAACTACATTTGGTAAGATATATAGATGATGTGCATTTTTGTTGGGCTTCTTTGTAACACAAAATGACTACACGACTTCCTGAATTTTATACAAATATACATTCTCCTCCATATTGCCCACCATACGTCTTTGAACAACATGTCACCTGACTGCTACATGGCACTCCTAGGAGCTATATGTATAATTACAGTACAATTACTTCCCCTTTCTCACAGTGTGCTTTTGGCTGGCATCTATTCTTCATAGGTTTATTGATCTCAGAAGGAGGGGGCTTGATTACAGCATCTGATACCACAGTGTTAGATACCCACCAAAAGCACAGCTGTTAACATCTGAACTAAAAATCTAAACTGCCATATATATCCATAAGACACATCCTGAATAGTCTAAAGGAGCCTGATTAAATGTGTCTGTTCTAAGTTATTATCAGTTAAAGACAAAAACAATATCAAATGAAATCAAACATAGGCAATTTTCCATTGATTAAATAAGCAGAAATGGTCCTTAATTTCTCTTATAGATATTTTAGGGCTAGTCTGACCCCCTACTGCTTGAAGTTTAAATAGCAAGAAAAGTCAAGTGTGCACAGGAGGCTTCCCTTCATTTCCATTTTTTATCTTCTTGTGCAACAGTGGGATAAAGATACAGACACAGTCTCGGAGTACAACTATACATACCCTGTGAGGGTTTCAATGTGACCAGACCCAAACCTAGTCCAGTGAAGATGCATGAGTGTTTCACTGCACCTCAGCGATAACTGCAGAGTCTCAGTGGAGCTCAGCAGGTTCAGTATAGCACTATGCTAACATAACCAGCTCACTGACAGATTGGAGCTGGCTCACATCCACCCACGCTGGAGTACAGACAAAACAAGTTCAAGTCTATCTGCATGTGTTCATAAAAGCAAATGCACAGCTGCATGGCCTAAAAGAGGAAGGGAGTGGCTCAGTCTAGAAGCTCACCCCACTTCCTACACATTCACTGCCTAAAAAGGAGAGGAAGCTGAAGATTCTGAAGTCAAAAAAAAAAAAAAAAAAAAAATAAAAAAGAAAAAGCTCTGGCTTGGCTTGTTTGATGACACAATACACAGAGAGTTGTGCAAGAACAGAGAGGTATGGAGCTGCACTTCCCTGCACAGAAAGCCAGTGCTGAATGGCACAGCTAATCCTTCAGGGTATGATTCCTGCGTTAGCCTTTGAGCTTCCATTAGGTCAGCCAGCTGTGAAAAGAAGGAGAAAATACTTGGCAGGAGGGGAAAAGAAAAGCAAAGTGATGTGCATATATACTTGGCTCCACATTTCTCCCATATGACCAGTATGCTTTTATTTCTTTCAGGTAGGAAGGAAAATCTGTTAACAATTTAGATTTGTGTGTCTCATTTTTGTGAATTCATTTTTTATTCCCTGTAATGGCAGAACTTATAATAAACAGTTCTTATTAATACTTTAATGAATTGCAGGTCAACTTCTTAGTTTCAGCTTTAAATTTTTCAGCCAATTTGAACTAAATTCACAGAAAAAAATGTTATCGATATTACCAAGACAAAGACAAACAAAACCATATATTTGGAAGAAACACATACTAATTTATTCTTGCTTGGCTCATGAAAAAGCTATGCTACATTTAGTAGGTACATATGCATAGAAGTTCTATTAAGAATAGCTTCCAAAGAGCAGAAAACTACTAGAACAGCTTAATGTTTATCAGTGCATCTTAAAGTTTGTCATACATCTTTGCAGCTAAAAAATAATCACACAGGAAGACAGAATCATTAGAATAGTAGAAATGATACAGAGCAAATAATGTGGCTTTATAAAGGGTAAATCATGCCTGACTAGTCTAATGACCTTCTACAATGGAGTGACTGCACCAAAAGACAATGGAAGAGCAACTGAAGTTGGACTTGTAAGGCCTCTCATATGGTCCTCCACAATATTCTTACTTCTAAATTGGAGAGATCTGAGTTTGATGAATGGATTATTAGGTGGATAAGGAATTGGTTGTATGGCTGCATCCAAACAGTTGTAGTTCTATGTCCGAATGGAGATGAGTAAGAAGTGGTGTCCCTCAAGGGTCCATACTGAAACCAAAACTAAATCTCTTCATCAATGACACAGACAGAGGGATCAAGTACACCATCAGCCAATTGGCAGATGACATCAACCTGTGTGGTGCAGTTGATGATACATTTCAGGGATGTGATGCCATCCAGATGGACTTTGACAGGCTTGAGGGGCAGGCCTGTGTGAATCTCACAGAGTTCAAGAAGGCCACGTGCAAGGTCCAGTACATGGGTTAGGGCAATGCCCAGTAGCAATACAAGCTCATGGATGAATAGAATGAAAGCAGACCTGCGGAGAAGAATTTAGGGCTAATGGCAGATGAAGAAATTGGGCATGATCTGTCAACGTACAATTGCTTTACAGAAAGACAACTGTATCCTGGGTTGCATAAAAAGTACCCCAAGCACAGCCAGCAGGTCAAGGGAGGTGGTTCTGCCCTTATACCCTGTTCTCCTGTGACCCCACCTGGAGTACTGTGTTCAGCTCTGTGGTACCTGGCACAAGAAGGAAATGGACCTGTTAAAGCAGGTCTAGGCAAAGGCCTCAGAAATGATCAGGTGACTGGAGCACTTCTCCTGTGAAGAAAGGCTGAGAGTTGGAGTTTAGACTACAAGAGAAGGTTCTGAGGACACCTTAATGCTGCCTTCAGTATATAAAAGTGACTTATAAGAAAGATGGAGAGACATTTTACCAGGGTCTGTAATGACAGGACAAGACAAACCAGTTTTAAACTGAAAAAAAAGGTAGATTTAGACTGGACATAAAGAAGAATGTTTATTTTAGAGTGAAGGTGGTGAAATACTGGCATAGGCTGCCCAGAGAGGCTATGGATGCTCAGGAAGTGTTCAAGCCCAGGCTGGATGGGGCTTTAAGCAACCTGGTCTAGTGGAAGGTGCCCCTGCCCATGGCAGAGGGAGTAGACCAGATAGATGATCTCTAAAGGTCCCTTCCAATCCAGCCCTTCTATGATAAGTGTAGCCCAGTGAGCCTAACTCAAGAAGGCAGCTACGGCTTGTCAGTGCAGATTTTGCTTTCAGGGACAGGCACCTAAATCAGTGCAATTGCTGAGTGCAAAAGATTTACTGCATGAATTGCTCATTATATTCTCTATGTCATTGCATTAATTATAAAGATATTTACGGGTTCAAAAGTTAGTCATTTCATTGGTTTATAACATGATAAAGTTGTTTGCTATAGCGATCTGATGTCAAATAAAAATAAATATCTGAATATTTATTTGTATAAATATCTGATGTCAAATAAATCTGATGTCAGGGTTCTATTTTCTCATCAAGTTGAAGGGGTTTGAAGTTGTAAAAACTTACAAATAATCTTTCCAAATTTTCTATAACTTATAGCAAAATTTATCACTAATAGTTCCAAGCAAAATGGGATTCCATCCACTGCTGGACATAATTTATGTTAAAAAATCTTAAGAATAAAAAGTGTACTTTTTAAACTACAGGAATTATTAGGAGTGAAGTAAAACCAGAAACAACTAATGGAATTTAGAACGTTCTAGCAACTTTCTTCACTCAAACTGTCATAAATTACCCTCTCGCAGTTTCTGTTGAAAGCTCATTTTTAGCTTTTTAAATTTTTTTAAACTTTCTTTTTCTGCTTCTTTTTTTCTTTTTTTCTTTTTTTTTTTTTCTGTTTGTTAAATAAACCTGAGATTTTTCACAATTTTTTATAAATAT
>JAOEHX010056088.1:15439-31056 GCA_025448015.1 Bolborhynchus lineola
GGAGATGCATAAACTGCTAGCAAAACATCCCAGGCTTATGTTGTTTAATATTGCCCTCCTGTTTATGAGTACAAGTATTTAAGCTGAGGTAGATAGTGTAAAATTTCCATTTTAAGGGAGATTCAATTTTTATGCAAGTCAGCATTTTCCAGCTCAAATGCAATCTAGGTACTCTTAGAAAATGCTGAAAGATGTATCTAAGATTATAGATTTGTGCAAAGACACTTATGTTCAGTCCTTCAACCAAACATTTAGCTGCTGCTGAGGTTCTTGCCTAGTGCTTATTCCTCAAGTACTTGCAATTCTTGAATTGTTCTCAATCTTCCCTAATAAAACATCAGTACTTTATGCATTCAGTGGTAATTACTCATGAAAATACCATTTTTTGATCTGAGTCTGATTTCCCTAGGAAGCAGAGAGAGAGAAAAAAGCAATTCTAGTTGCTTTCTAGAGCAACTCCCTGCTCTGCTCCCTGGTTTCTTTATAAACTTGTCTTAAATGGCCAGTTCTCCCAGGTTCCTATGAATTTGGGTAATTAAGACACTGCTGTAGGTATCACAGTATCTCATGCAATTAGAGATGGTAATGCCACAGTGCCATGACAGAAATCCATACAGTGAAGACATGCATGCATATGTGCGCAGAAACAGGAAAAGGTGTCAAATACTATTCCTAACCATGATGGAAAGCAGTACTGAGAAAGAAGCTTGGTGGCACCTTATCCAGACTGAATATCTATGGCCTTTTTTGAAGTAATTTCACAACCAGATAACCTGGCTGTGTTCAAGGCGAGGTTGGACAGAGCCTTGAGTGGCATTGTTTAGCGGGAGGTGTTCCTGTCCATTGCAGGGGGGTTGGAACCAGATCATCTTAAGGTCTTTTCCAACCCTAACTATTCTATGATTCTGTAACAGTAACAGAAATTATTTTGTTCTCATGCACTTCAGCCTGATCTTTGAAATTTGCATTGTTCCACAGCAGTAGTCTTCAACTTGCATTCATAAATTCCAAGCGGACCATTTCTAAGAATAGGGCAAGTCGTAACTGCAAAGGAAAATGCAAAAATGAATCCCATTATCAATGGACCTGATTCTCTATTCAGGAACTTTCACTAGATGAGCCCTCAAATTACAGGTGAAAGGTTGCACAGCAGTCATGGAAAGTTGTGGGATAGCCATTTGCTAAGTGCAGCTACATCTGGATTATTTAATTGAGATGAAGACTCATGCCAAAGCTTCCAGCTAGCATTAAGAATAGATTGGGATTCAACAAGGATTTGGATTACTGCTGCCAAAAGGCTTCCAACTGATTAAATCTTGGAGACATCAGGCAGTGCAATCTGTATGAGATTTGCATTATTTTCTTGGTCATCAGCACCTACAGTGATCAGTTGGTGATGAATGCAAGGATCACTATCCATGACCAGAAGAAAGGGGAAACCATTTGTAAATCAAAACTATTTATAAGTAAAACACATGTGCAAAGCGGAATTCAAGGACAACACTGTGATGACTGCTAGGTTATCAAGGTGGCTAACAGACACAGCAATCCACCAGAAAGAAGACAGCCAGCAGCATGAGAACTCCAGTGCCCTCTGAAAAACAGCCACCACAGCTGGTGAAGTTCAGGTGCCAATTGCATATGCCCCAACTGTGAGGCATCTGGGGTGCCGCCACATGGCAGTTCTGGAGAATTTGATACACATGTTATATAAACAATATGTTTGCTTTGAATACTTTTAAGTAACTTTTAACTAACATTGAGGAAAGTGAATCATGCAATTCTGAAAACTGAAGTACTTCAAAACAGAAATCCAACTAAAAATTGTGGTTATAAAATCTTACTCTTTCAGAAGATAAAACATCAGTCAAGCAAAATTTTGTAATGGTTTGGATATTATTTTGGTTTGGTTTTATACCCTGCAATTTTTTGTTTTTCTTCCAGCACTCAGATGTGTCTCATTAAAATCAGTACACAAGAATAAACTATAAAGCCTTTATAAGAAAGATGTTTATTTTCAGTCTATACTGAGCTTTCATTGATATTATCACTACTGTTATTAACAACTGCCATTATCTTTGTCAGTAAAAGCAAACAAATATGGAGACAGATTTTAAAGAAAACTATTATCCTGGTAAGGCTGCAATCACCTGTCATCACGTCAACAGTTGTTAACATAGGCAGGGAGTATTAAAAACCTTCTCATATCAAGCAGAGATTTACCAAGCTTCTAAGCATGAAGGTAAGGGACAACCCTTTCATTTAATTTGAATGCAAGACCATTCTAAGATCCTGCTTGAGCACAGTATGTGAGCTATGCAGAGACATTCTAGACCCTGATGAGTGAAAAGTAAGAGTTCTGGCCATGTATCAACTGATGGACTTCAAAAAGGCAGTAGATACAGTCTTAATGTAACATTTTCTATTCTACAGGTCAAAAGTACATACAAAAAGGTTTCACTAAGAGCTGGAATAAGAAATTGCACTTTCTTAAGAACATTCCTGAGTTATGTTGAACACGCAGGCTACAGCACGTGGCGTGTTCCACTGTGATGTGTGTAGTTTTCAATTCAACACTTTTGTTTAGTCTCGAATTTTTAACAATGTAGCTGTTTGCAGGACAGAAGGATTATACGAACAAGTCACCTCCTGTCATTGTTGTATAATTTCTCTCACTATTAAGTACCTTTTTCCTTTTAACCAAGTTTTTAAAATCACTATTTGAAGCCCTGAACAAATGCAATTAATATGTCATCTAAATATTTAGCAACAGGTCACAGGATTTCTTGAATTACTTATACTTTAAAAATGGTTCTTAAAATAAATGATTTCACAGGCCATGAAACAAGATCAAGTGAATTTCAAAGAAAAAGTTGAACTTTATTCCTAAACAAATGTCTTAATCTAATAGGACATGATTTCTGTTTTGTTAAACAAGCCCTGCACAGTTTACAGATCTGTACAGAAATATTAATTAGAAGACCACCTACCTTGTCACATTGCCTATTTCAACAAATATTCCAGCTCTAAACACGCTACTTAAAAGTCAACAAAAAGCTAAAGAATAATGAGGATGTTAGAACACAGCAAAATCTTAGTTTTAAATTATTACAAACAAGTTTTATACATATGGAAAAAAACCCCACATACAGTCTCTTAAAAACCTGAGCATTTTATGCTATTTTAGATTTTCCAAGTATGCGCCATTAAAATTAGATTATTATCTATTTTATTTAGCATCACATTTCTTCAAGTCATTTTTTACACAAATCACTAAAAAGTCTATTTGGCAAGTCAAGGTAACACACCAGAGTAACATATCACACAGCTAAGCCTTTGGTAACTAAGGTATTAAATTATGAGATTTAATTAACAATCAAAATACTAGAAGCAGCTTTTATTTTTATTGTCAATGTATCACCCAAATATTTTATGTAAAGATTCTTTACTAATGTGAGCAGAAGAAAGAGATCATGTGACTTCCAGTAGCTTGAGATAGATACAGAATGCAAAGGACCTGCTGCCTGCTACCCACTTGTGCCCAACCAGTGGGTTTGAAATTTGTTCAGTCTTAAACCTGTGCGGAAAATTTTTTCAATCACTATCTGTTACAGAGAAGATACACAGAACCAAAAACATTTGTTCACACACTGAGCCTGTAATACCTTTTTCCTTTCCCTGATGAGCTACCTTCATTACAAACTACGATAGAAAAGATCAGTAGTTCTGTGGAGCTGTCACATCCCTTATGGGAAGATAAAAATTAAAAACAAGGGGTTTTGATCACAAAAAGAGAAATAATGCTTCTGTAACAATGAAGGAGAAAGCTTATTGTACCATGTAAAACCTGACAGGTATTAAGAGATTTGTCAGCAAGGCATGAAAGATAGAAAAAGGCAAAAGAATCCTTGAGAACAGCAAATGAAAAAAATAGATTGAGACTTGGTCACAATTCCCTTTCATGCAGCCAAAGCAGGAGAAATCTATGTTGCCCATTATTTTTGGCTTAAATTATTCTGAATAGCGTATTGTACTGTAATGTTACTTTAAAAGGGTCAGGGAACATCAGCAGTATTAAATTAGATCCTAATTTATACTGACAGGACACAGAGTAATCCAGTGCTGAACACAGTATGCTATCAGAAAACTTTTTGAATGAGGCTTGACTGCAGAATGAGGTTTTTGCAATACAAGATTTACAAAGTATGCCCTGAGCTATCATCTTCCTCTGGATTGCAAGAACACATATAATCTCTTATGGAAGATATAATACTGCATTTTGAAATTCATTATAGTTGCCATTAGTTGAAACTTGTCCTATACCACCATGCTGCATTCTTCTCCAGACCCAGCAACTAATGCAAAAGAAAATAGACTTATAGGTTTTTAAAAGGAGACATAGAGAAGAAAGGGGAAAAAAGGCTCCAGTTATTCAGTGTGCAGAAAGATAAAATGAAGATGTTTAAAATTAAGCTAAATTTATGAATAAACCTTACTGTTATATTGAAATATTTACTCATATTAAGCTCTTTATTTGCTCTTAGAAGTAAACAATTGTTTTATGGAAAAATAAAAAGGTTTTATGTCACTGTATTTTGTATTCAACTGGTCACAGTGTTGAACAGAAGAACTTTAGGTAAACAAACCAGGTATCAGGTATGTGAGCTGAAAATGGGAGTGAGGGAAGAGAGAGACAAGGAAGTAAAACTTAGTAGCAAAATAGTGCAACCTCATACTCAGGGTGAGATTTTATTCTTCAGAAGCAAAGGTACATTTCTCAAGATAACAGATTCTAATACAAAAGGAAGAAATAAATCAAAGGGCTCTAGACCTTCTGAATAAATTAGATCTTGTTGCATTAGTCAGTTTCCTCAAAATAAATGGTTCTGGAGTTTTATTGAGATTTTAGCTAAATGTCAACGAAAGAAAGTTTATGCAGAAGAGGAGTTTCAAATTCTATAGCACTACCAGCAACCCTTAAGGAAGCACTTATTGAAACATATTCAACTACTTCCTAAAGTCAATCTGCAGTGATTGTTGGTAATGGTTTGCACAAAATTAATACAGTAGAAGGATTCCTTTGCCTTTTTTTCCCTGCAGCTTATTGTGTGCACCATGAAGGACACACATGTCCACAGGATCAGGATCACAGTCCTGGAAATTGGAATTTTGGACACACAGTTGTTAATACCAAGGGCCCATTGTAGTCCCTGAGGTTACCATTTACTACGGACCAGACCATGAAACAATTTCTGTCTGTTCTTTGCACATGTTTCTAGCATTTCTTTTACTGAGAACTGCAATTTCCTCAAGGCTTTGAGACAGCAGCTCTTTTCAAACAAAGTAGATTCAGACACAAGGAACACATGTCCCATTAGAGTAACTGGCAGTGAGAATGACATTTCTGGTATGCTGAATTAGATTTTGTTTCAAAAGAAAGTGTTTTGTTTATTTTCAATTTTATTTGAACTAGGATCACAAAGGAGGGGAAAAATGTAAATGAATGATCTTTAAGAACATTTTGTTTCATACTGAAGTAGCTTTAAGACAATTTGGAGAGCAATTATTAACATAGCTTAATAAACACATGGCAGATGCTGTTACATATTTTTATTAATTTATCTGGAGGTTATTTCTGACATCCTACACAACAATCTCCCATACTGTCTTAAGTCTCTGAAAAGTCACAAAAGAGTCACTCTAAATTAGTAGGGACAAAACTAAACCAGTATCTATTAAAATCCTGTTTTCCCTGAAAAGGAAAAAAGAAAGCAGAGTTTTGCTGTTCCAAAAGACTCAGATTTTAAAACTGTAGCTTTAATATGTCTCTCTGCACTTCTTTGCATTTGGATCAATTAGAGCTTTAACTATGGCATGATTGTATTACTTTTTTTTTTTAGATGCCATTAAAATTGACTGTGTCTTTAAATGAATATGCCCAGATGCTATGGTACAGCTAATCACAGGCACAAAGACCCAGTCAAGGTCAGGCTGCGAGTTTGTCTCTAATTGCCCAGTTATACATTCCTTGTTCACCCAAATCTTTTGCTGACTTGAGTAGGATTTTTATTTAGTAAGGATTACAGGATTTCACCTCCTAGCTTAAGTATTGCATCTATACATCACTGTGTGCAGTATGATTCAGTCCCTATGGTCACGGTGTCTGTAGTTTTACTAGCTTGAAATATCACGTTGTGCTTTTTAATCTTTCACCCTCACAAAGCCTTAAAACTCAAACTCAGTTTCCTTCTGTTATACTCAACTTTCTTTAGCTCTTCTATGGTCAAGATTATTGGACCTGTCACCTGGCAGCCAATGTTTGTCTCACTGCTGCCACATTTTTCACTTCAAACATGCTAATTTGCTTTCAAAACCTACTGACCTAACAACCTTATTAGTCATCCTGCTAAAATACAAAGACAGTATTTTTCCTACCCTAAAGTCTTCTCCTAAATCCTTGGTTACATTTCAGCTCCTTATTAAAGCAGTCTGGTAATTTTTAGATGATCTTCCCAGTGCCTGTAATAGCTTTTGTTGACTTCTCTGAACATTTTTGCCTGTCACAGCATGTTCGTACAATTAATTCTCAATTCCAAATTTTTTTTCAGATGTTTACATCAGGTCGCCTGCAGTCCTTCCATCGTTTACCCCCCAACGTGTGTTCATAAAACATCTTTTCACCATTAGGCAAACAGTACAATCTAGACAAAGTGAACGCTACCATTTTTATCAGACCAGCTGTATGACTCAAAGGCAAGTGTGTTTCTATGTTGTCAGTTCAGGCCTGCTTGTCTCTTCCTCATCCAAACTGGATGCATGAGGAAATCAAGACACAGCTGACTAGAGAGTTCACTCAAGGGCCTGCTTCTTAGAGTGCAAATGGAAAATGCTACTAGTTCATCTCCAGGAAGCCACCTGCATCTTGGGCTACATCCAAAGGAGCATGGCCAGCAGGTCGAAGGAGGTAATTCTCCTCCTCTACTCCACTCTCATGAGAGCCCACCTGCAGTACTGCATTCAGCTGTGGGGCCCCCAGCACTGGAAAGACATGAACCTGTTGGAGAGGGGCCACAAAACTGATCAAAAGGATTAAGTACCTCTCCTATTAGGAAAGGCTGAGAGAGTTGGGGTTGGTCAGCCTGGAAAAAGAGAAGACTTCAGGGAGACCTTATTGAGGCCTTTCAGTTCTTATCAGAAGCCTATAAGAAAGACAGGGAAAGACTTTTTAGCAGGGCTTGTTGTGATAGGATGAGAGGTGATGGTTTTAAACTAATAGAGGGGAGATTCAGGCTGGATGTGAGGAAGAAATTTTTTTGCAATGAGGCTGGTAGAATACTGGAACAGGTTACACAGAGAGGGGATGGATCCATCATCCCTGGAGACATTCAAGGTCAGACTGGATGTGGCTCTGGGCAACCTGATCTAGTTGAAGATGTCCCTTCTCATTGCAGGGGGGTTAGACTAGATGAGCTTTGAAGGTCCTTTCCAAACCAAACAATTCTATGATTCTACGTCCCAGCTGGTCTGGCACCAGAAAGTCTTTCTGCCACCTCCCAGAGCATGCAAGTGGCACCTGCAGCATTACACTCCACAAGCACCTTTCCAGGTGCTGAAACACACCCTTTGACTATTTAAAAACCAAACCATACTCAAAAACAACAACAAAAATGCCTCTGAACAAAAAAACCCTCCAAAACAACAAAAAAGTATTTATGCCTCAGATGTTATACAGGAGATGAGGGTACCAATTTAAACTGTTGTGCCCAAGTGCAGTCAGCCTGCTCTGGGCAGCATCAACAAGGGTAGGACCCATACCCAAGCAGCCTGGGGGGGTAGAGTTTGGTCTCTACTGCAGTCCACAAAGACTACTTGGATATATTCTTCGCTTCCTTAAGAAATAACATAGACATTCTACCAAGATCAGTGGTCTTCAACTTATGCTGATGTTTGGACAATGTCAAATTTTCTGTTGGCCTCAGTTTTAACTACTCATTTCTGATTTTTAAGCAATACATTAACTGTGCACCACATTTAAAGAGAAATCACTGAGAAGCTGTGAGTGAACAGACTGATTTTCGTCTTATGAGAGGTCAACAATCTAACATGTTTTTATTAGCAAAGCCTATTTTCTGTACAACTGTGAATTATGGCATTTTAAAAGTATAGAAAGAAATAAACATATAACTATAGTCATTTCCCATCCTCTGGTGTACATGCATTTCAGTATAACTTTATTGCCATTTGAACAAGATTTTTTTGAGCAGTAGATGAAAGGAAAAGAACTGGTTACATGAGAATCAGAAGCATTAACTGAAGTGGTGTATAACTAAGTATATTAATTTAGTTAAAAAGTCACCAGTTTGTTGCAAGCAACAGAAGATGTATAATCACTGCTCCCATTGCGCAGTTTCTCTGATACCGCTATGTGAGGGATCAGAATACTATTTAACAGGGTCTACTGTCAAGGTTACGTTACATTCCAATACGTGTGAAACAGTCACTGCCAATCCACATACACAGCTGTATTTTCCATGCTTGAAAAGCATGTGCTAGTCAGGAGATTTTAATCAACTGTTTACTTTAAAACACAAAAAATCACTTAGTTCTTACTGATAAACAAGGGACGCAAAGTCAGTGCTGAGTCTGGGACACTGCTACAAGGCTACAGTCAATAGGCACTGTCGGGTCTGGATCACATGCAGAGACAATTTTCTTTTGGGGCTCAAGTAATAGCATGGCTATCATACTCTAGTTGCCCTTGGCATATACAGTAGCAGTAGAGTACACAGCTGATTGCCAGATAATGTAGAGATCAGTAGATGCTTGCTGGCTTTGCATGAGAATTTCTAAGTCTTTTTCAGTATCATGGTGTTCAATAACAACAAGTAAAGGAGGTTGGATTAGCTTCAAAGGATAGACTGCTGTAATTTAAATGAAAGATGAGTTATCTTGTTATTCTGTCTGTAAGCAACATAAAGCATGAATCAGAACTGGACAATCCAACTTTTGGAAGGTAACTAGCCCTGCCAAGTAAGTGCACATCTTTAAATTGAACTTAAAACTGTAGCTTTTATTTGAATTGAAATTCTTGGGTGGCTTATTCTGACCTTCTTTCAGTAAAGACTGCACTAAGCCATGGTAGTTTGTAGCCTAGAGACAGGACAGAAAATACTTTCTCGCTAAAGTCTCCAGATATATCTTTTCCATTCTCAGCCTTTTTCAGATTTTTAACAAATACTTGTCATTTAAGGATGGATCCCTGTTCCCTGCAACCATATGTGGTTGGCTTCCTGAGCTTAATCCCAACATTCTCTCAAAACATTCCTTACATGAGATGCCTAAAACGCCTCTCAAAATTCCTTAAGACCAAATGACATATGAATTTAAATCTCTCCACACTGCCTCTCTATGCAATAGTCCCTATGCAACAGTATCTGCACCTACCAATTCTGCTCTCATACTCCAGTGCTGCCTAAGTCAGCATCTTAGGGCTAAACACACTTGCAGGTTGTTTTGGAAAGCCCATAGACATTACTGACATGAGCAGCAACATTTCATGATAATCTCCATTTACAAAATTAGTGTTTGGATAGTAACTGCAGGAAATACATGGGAAAGGGAGTGGTACTATGAATCTTCTGTTCCTACAGCTTTGACCAGTGGCAATAAAAAAGACCACACACTAAAGACCCATCTCAATTGTTTGAGATAGCCATGTCAGGTAAACAACACTGGCAGACTGAATTACACTTATTTATTAGAATGTCCAAACTTGAAGCAACAGAATTTCTGGGGAAAACAAAGGAAAAGCACTCTGCAACTGACCACACCAATATTCTTGATAAATGGCTTTACATCTCCTAATAAATGTAAGGTAGACGTTACCCTTGTTATCAAATCCTGAATCAGGAAGTACAGCATATTGCAAAGATGTTGTTTCACTGTTATATTTAAAGTGATTGCCTGGGATTTATACTTAATCTGATCTTCAGAAAGCACAAGCTATCCTAGACAGAAATTAATGGCAGAAAGCCCACACCCAGACAGAAAATATGGCACAAATAGGTAAATGTAGCCTAAACCTGAAATTTAAGTGGCTAATGCTTGTTTTTATTCATGCACCTGATTGCCTTACAAAAGGATCTTTTTTAATTTTTTTTCAAAATAAGTATTTAGTTCCTCTGGAAAAAAAGGTGGCATGAAGACATGGATCTAAAAGACAAACCTTACTGACATTGACAGTGTTTGTAGCTTACACTGGAAGTCCAGATTCTGCAACTCATGTGGTTACCAAAAAAAAAAAAAAAAAAAAGTCTTTAAAATATAATTCACATCCCCTGCATTTGAAGGACAGGTGTTCAGAACAGATGAGAAACTAACACCTAGAAAATTTTATCCCACAAAGAAGTCACTTTGTATTGAGAGACAGGTGAACTTCATCAGAGACACAATTTACATAGACAAATTATAATTTCTCAACAAATGAAAAAATAACCTTGATTTGCATTGCTGTGGATCGACTCTTCATTAGGGACTGTAGTGATAGGACAAGGGGTAACGGGTTCAAATGTCAACAGGGGAAGTTTAGATCAGATATGAGGAAGAAATTCTTTACTGTAAGGGTGGTGAGGCACTGGAATGCGTTGCCCAGGGAAGCTGCAAATGCTCCATCTCTGGCGGTGTTCAAGGCCACACTGGACAGAGCCTTGGGTGGCATGGTTTAGTGGGAGGTGTCCCTGCCCATGAAAGGGGGGCCAGAACTAGATGATCGTAAGGTCCTTTCCAACCCTAACTATTCTATGATTCTATGAAATGACAAAAACTGGAGAAGCCTCCCATTCTGGCTGTTGCATTATTCCTGAGTGTGTGCTAGAGGACTCCTTCCAAGAAATCCCTCCTCCTACTCCTCCCCAAGGTTCCTCTGGATCCTCAATTTTAACATCTATTTCTTTGGGATTTCATCTTCTTTCCTTCATTGTTGACTTAAGAGTAGTGTTTCACCTTCTGCTCTCATCCCCTTGGATATCATCAGGGAAACCAGAGCTCCTATAACAATACTGAAAGGATTAACAGCAGTAGAATAGTAGTCTCCTTATCAAGCCTAAACACAAAAACTGGAAACTGAAGAATAATAACTCAATTTTACAGCAGCATTCCAGGTTTTGACATTTTTTTGACATTTCTGACATCTGCACATTCCCCACTGGAATGTGGGGATTTAACTCCATCATTTCTAAAAATGGGAATGCATGTGTTTTTATGTGCCTCCCCTCTTCCATTGTCAAATAATAGCTTGCGTAAACTCGTAACTTGAACAAAATATTTAAGTTGTAAAAGCACGGTGTATTTTTATGCTATAAACATACAGAATATTCCACTAAACTATTATTTGAGCTATGCAAAAAGGAAGCAAGCTTGGGGGTTGAGTTTTTTTCTTTTTCTCTTATTTTGTTTGCTTAGTGCTGGCTGGCACTGGATGCTTGGTGCTCCTCCCAGAATGACAGAATTATTTGGGCTGGAAAGGTCCTCCAATGGCCATTTAGTCCAACCTAGATCAAAGACAAAACCTATCTACAATCTCTCTGGGAACCTTGTTCTGGTGCTTAATTATCCCCCCTCCTCCCTTTTTCTTTTTCCTTCTACCTTTAGAAGCTGTTCCTGTTTCTGCTTAGGAACACTGTCTCCTGTTTTAAGCCTGTGCACCTCACTGAAGAGCAAAGCTCCCTCTTATTAGTAACCTCAAGTTTTGGAAGACCACTATTAAGTCCAATCTTTTCAGACTCTTCTCACAGGGCATGTGTTTCAGCCCATCTCAGTGGCCCACTGCTACAAGCAAACAAGTTTATCGACATCTTTGCTGCAGAAGACAGTGTCAAAAGCCCTGCTGAAGTCAAGGTAGGTGAAATCTACTTCTCTGCCCTTATACACAGATCTAGTGATTTCATCATCAATGGTGATCAGATTAGGCAACTATGTTTTAGCCTTAGCATAACCATGCTGCCTCCAGAAGGATCTCATTTAGCAGTTCCCAGAATAAAACAAAGTTTGCTCTATCAAAGGCTAGGACAGGTTACTCTGCTACTTGCCTTCCTCACTCCCCTCAGGATATTTGCTCTAATAATTAATGGCTGCTAAAAGCCAAGACTGTTACTGATTAATACCCTCCTTAGCCAGTTCTTTATTTGGAAGAACAGTATCACCTAGGTATACTGCATCTACACTACAGTCCCTTGACAGTCTCCAGAACCCTCCTGGATTGCTATATATGTGTTGCCCTTCTAGCAGGTGTCAGAGAGGCTAAAGTCTCCACTAAGAATGAGGGGCTCCAAGGTGCCATATTTATATGACTTTGTCCTCTTCCTCATAATAATCAAATAATGGGTAAACATACGCTCACTATAATGTCACCCATACCAGCCCCTCCTCTTAAACTAATCCACAAATAACCCATCCACTCAAACCGCTTCTTTATGTAAAGGGAAACACTTTGTTGTCTGCCTGTCTTCCTACATACATTCATCACTGTTTGGAACAACGCCTTCCTTAGTGATGTGTCTGCATGCAGAGCTCTGTCTCCTAATTGATTCCTAGGTTGCGTGCATCAGTGTGCACACAGCTCTTCCCTGACAGTCTATAAACCAGAAGATTTATGTTTTGCTTTAGAGTTCTTCAGATTTGACCATCTGCTGATAGTACTTTCCTGTCTGTCATCCAAATTTTGTACTCTTTTAACCCAACAGATTTTTTTTCCTTCTCTTTGAAATCATTTTCTATCCCTCTCCACTCCAGTAAGAAAACATTAATTAAAAAGTGCATACAATCTAACAAAGTAGCAGTCTGCTTGTCAGCTATCACACTCTCAAACTAGCAT
This sequence comes from Bolborhynchus lineola, assembly GCA_025448015.1. Classification (NCBI taxonomy): domain Eukaryota; kingdom Metazoa; phylum Chordata; class Aves; order Psittaciformes; family Psittacidae; genus Bolborhynchus; species Bolborhynchus lineola. The sequence goes on from JAOEHX010056088.1 coordinate 28,311, forward strand.
TGCTACTTCTGGGAAAGCTGTGCTATGGTAAATTAAAATGATAAAAAAGATGCAGAAGTCTGTGCATCCAGTCAGTATCATGTATTCAGGCAATGGAAGGAAAGACCATTAGCCAGCAAGGCTAAAATTTCTTATAACATAATGATTCTTAAAGACTGAAACTGCAAACTGAACATAGCATGTTGGATAGAGCGAACAGCCATGTAAGTGCGGTTGTCCTGCACTGGTACTCCAACTTCCTCAATTAAAAGTTACCCTAAGGACATCTATCAATTGCAGTACGGAGATTGCCTAACTTCATTGTTTGGCATGGGATACACCCCCATGGGACACTGGCTCCCTAGCTGGGAGGTGCTGCTGACACTGGATAGACAGGAGGCCTTGAAGAGGGATCTACACAGATTGGATCATTGAGCAATGGCATGAAATTTAACAAGTCCAAATGCTGGATTTTGCAGCTAGGATGGAGTAACTCCTAGTTACTAGCATGAACTGGGAGAGGAGTGGCTGGAGAGCAGCCCTGAAGAAAGGGATCTGGGGGTGCTGGTTGACAGCAGGCTCAACATGAGTCAGCAATGTGCCCTGATAGCCCAGAGAGCAAACCACATCCTGGGGTTCATCAAACACAGTTTAACCAGCTTGTCAAAAGAGATGATTATCCTGCAGTATTCACCACCAGTGTGGCCCCACCCTGTGTGCAGGTCTGGCTGCCACAATTCAAGAAGTATGTGATGATCCGTAAATGGGCCCATAGGAGGGCAACAAAGCTGGTGAAAGGGCTGTGAGGAATGCCCTATGAGGAGCAACTTTGGATTTGTCTAGTTTGGAGAAAAAGAGGGTGAGGGGCAACCTCATTGCCCTCTACAGCTTCCTGGAGAGAGAGGGGGTGCTGATCATTTTTCCATGGGATCCACTGATGGAACATATGGGAATGGTCCAAAGCTGTGCCAGAAGAGGTTTAGACATTGGAAAGCATTTTACTGAGAGGATGGTCAAATGCTGGAATAGGCTTCCTAGAGAAGTGGTTGATGCCCCAAGCCTGTCACAGTTTTAAGGAGGATTTGGACATTTAATTAAACAATTTATTTTACCTTTTGGTCAGCCCTGAAGTGATCAGGCAGTTGGACGAGATGATCATTGTAGGTCCCTTCTAACTAAACATGCTATTATAGTCTAGTCTATTCTAGTCCATTCTATTCTATCATCTGGAAGCGAACAGTGTTAGCCCATTGAAGCTGAACTGCATGTTGAATAGGAAGTCAAAAGCACATTACAAGGAAGACGTTTTCTCAGGAAAGCTGACTGCTGCACTGGCACAGAAATGCAGAAAGGGCAGCTGTTTAAACTCTTAAAAAGAGACACAGAATTACTTGCAACACTTATGCTACCATAGTTCAGGGCTTAAGATATAAAGAGCAAACAGCAATAGAACCCAAAATGTGTTCTAAGCCAGAAAAATCAGCAGGGCCTCTGTTCTGCTGGGGATACTGCCTAGCAAAACATGGAAACACTGAGCAACAGTGAGGATCACCAGCCTCACATGCCGAACTACAATTCCAGTTCCTTGGCGAAGCCTGCAGAAGAGCTCTAGATAATGATGAGAAGAGTCTCATTGTGAGCTAGCATTTATAAGAAATGCATGCTGTTTCTCTTCCAGCAAGTCAACTGACTAATGATAATATTCACTTAGCAAGTGGAGGTTGCTAAAAATCCAAGATGTTATTGACCCTACAGTTAGCTCAGAGAACCCCACAGTGTTAATGCTGACTAGTGAATTGAAAAACATAGCAGACAACTCCAATTATTGTTATAATATTGTAAAAAATACAGATAACTCATGGCTCCTCATAAATAGAATATTCTTAATCCAGATTTTCAGTTGTGAAGCCACACATCCAGATTTAATACTAAGCAGTTTTTCTTTTTTACAACTATACCAAAGAGATAATCCCCAAGATGAAAGGAAAATGATATACATGTCACTAGGGATGGAGTACAGATTAGCCAGTATTTAATATCTGGTTTTAAAACACAGCTATTAAGAAAGACAAATACTATCTGGCGACAATATTTACAAACTCTTAAGCAGGACCTGAGTATAATTTCCTATATATCACTTGGTTAGAGAAACTTTTGTTAAACGCAAGATTATAGCACAGACAAAAGGCACAGAAAACCCAAAGATGCAGGATCAGAATATGCTATGTCCCTCCTAGTCCCTGAAGCATTTTTTCAAAATTCAGACAAAAGCAGATTATATAACATTATAACAGTCCTGGACCAAAATCAGAACTAATTCTACAGATAAGTTCTGCTTGGCTATAAACTATGGAAAGAAAACACAGACCAACCCCTTTGATAGAAGTGACCATAAATCAAAAAGCCCAGTCAAAAATAAACTTGAAGGTGCGGTTCTGTCTTTATAGCTGTTGTGACTGCAGCTACACTGATTTTAGTGGAGTTCAGACTACTTACAGCAGCTGAAGATCTGGTCTTCCAATTTAAATTCTGTCTTGACTTTGAGTAATTCTGTTGAGGTCACTAGAACAGGGTTACTCAGGACATAAATTTGCCCCAAGGGCTTTTGTTGCCTAAGCTATATTCATATTACATTAATGTATAAACAGAAAATGCCTAACAAGTTCCAGTAAAGCTATTCCTGTAATTAGTTTGTAACTTGTGCTTAGGTCTTTCAAGGGTTACTGGGGGTCAAATTAGGGAAAAGTATTTCTGAAAAGCACAAGTC